>JANBPK010001224.1:0-61418 GCA_027579435.1 Candolleomyces eurysporus | reverse complement strand
CGAGAGACCCAACTTCCAAGAAATCTGAAGGCCCAAGTCCACAGTGAAAGCTTTCGAGATTCGGACAAAGCGGCCTTTTCCCTTCAGCAACCACGCCGCTCAATTTTTCCAACACCTCAGCTGACAGAGTGGCGCATTCTTCATCCGTAACTCCACGCTCTCCCGTCAAACGAAGAACTGACACATTCGGTAAGTGCCTCAAACACTCATGCAGAGCTCTCTGAGTCAGGTCGATGTAGTGGATAGTTGCTGTGGTCAAGCTGGGCCCAAAACGCTGGATAAATTCCACCAGGCTGCTCTCCGACCTTCCGCGAGGGCTTGGTTCCCAAGGATTGGAAGTGAGGGTGAGCTCTCGCAGCTCAGGAAGGTCAAGAATCTTCGCGAAACCCAAAGGTGCGCTGGAAATTTGACGAACCTTCAGGGTCTTCAAACGGGGGAGGGAAATAACGGAATCCAGAGTGTTATCATCCAGAGAGAGTGGCTCTTCGTCGTCATACGACACCGTGGGCAAGCTGAAGTCGCAGTGCTCGAGGTTGGGACAGTTGTGGAGGAGTGAACATATTATAAGAGTGGCGTCGAGTGGTTCTTCGAGTAATTGAAAGTCGGCTGCGCGAGAAGTGAAGGTCAGGCTTGTCAGACCCGACCAAATGATGGGAAGGGAGAAATACTCCGGACATATCGACCGCAGGTTCAGCGAGTAGGAATGATACAAATCGGAGCCAGCGAAACTCTGGCCGCGCTTCATGGCCTCAAAGGCACCCCGAATCTTGCCGTAATCAGGAACTGAAAAATCCTTGAGGTCGATCGCAACCTGGACGTTACGGAGCTGAGGAGACATATCCCTATTCAGGACTCCGAGGATTTGGAGAAGAGTGGTGCACGGTGTTGCACATGGCAAGGAGAAGTCGACGTCCCTCAATCTAGGCGCCAAGCCGCAAAGAACGTCCAGTAATGGTTTGGTACACATTGAGAAGCCATCGAGCATGCTGCTAATCAGCACTCTAGGCTCATCGGATCCTCCAAAAACAAAGAGCTTCGTGGCGTCAAAAGTCAGAGTGAGCGGATAGTTTCTGGAGCGAGAGGCAAACGTCTTTGCAAATTCCAGGAGGACTTGAACTTTGGCCGTCCACTCAGAGACGTCGAACGTGTTGATCTTTGCATCCAACCATTGGTGTGGCTCAATGCCTTCGCGCTCCCAGTAGAACTGATGAGGGAGAGGGTATTTGGGCAACGTGATGGAAATGTGACTCCAGAGTGAAGACGTTTTGAGGGCTGCATAGCGCCATTGTCCACAAACGCTGCTGATGGTGAGGACGGTGCCAGTGCGTGAGTTTTCAGACGAGTTCACGGCGTATTCGAAAATGTACTGCTGAATCTCGAGGGGTATTCTGCTCATGGGAGATAGAAGAGTCGAATGCTTGTTGATGTAGCCGATTTTTGCCGTGTGCGTGTTCCTCAAATCCTGCAGCTTCGTTTCCATATTCTGGATCTGCTTTTCCAACGCATAGCAATCTTTGATAGCCTGAAGGACTTCAACATTATCTTCGCCCGAGGCTTGTGATGTCGGGGGGGCTCATCGTCTCAATTTTCCGAAAGATGTTGATGGGCGAGAGTTTTGATGAGAACATGGTCCCCGGAACTGTTCTCACTTCTTTTATTGGGATTAGCAAGGTGGCGTGCTTTGACACCGGAGGATGATTCTTGAGCACACTGTCATTGTCGGAGCCACAAAGGCGGTGCGGCTTGGAAGTGGCTTTGATTGTCTCGAGGTCATGCGAGTTGCGTGGGCGCAATGGGGCTGTGTGCTTGGTCCACAATGACATATCCAAGCACTCGCACTACGGGAACACGGCCGTTTCTTATTGGGACATTGTGCCATTACTATGATATATATGATATGACATTTACAAGCGCGTCCATTTAACCATGTTATCATTTTCTCCTAACTCTTTCCTCGCTCTCCCTACGTCAGGCATCTTCTTATGCCGTTGTTTAGTATGCTTATACCACCCATGAACATATTCGAAGGTGTCGCCCGCCGATCACTTAGTATTACCCATTACCAATTACAACATTTGACGCACTCGTAGGGCGTCGACGTTCCCCCGGACTCACCCAGATTTTGAATCGAGTTTAAAGGTTGGGGTATCTCGGAAAAGGCATTTTACTGGACCTAAACGCCCATCACTCAAACAAGGCACGACACGTGTGTTCTGAAGTATCCACTCCTCGAACAATCAATTTGGATTTTCGAATCGAACACTGACGGCAAGAGAGGTCACGAGCATCGAAATTCAGTCGCTGACCCACAAGCAAGCTTGCTCGTGCGATTATCTATTTTTCTGAATAAAGTTTATTAATCACTTGGACTACTGTCATAAATCAGGCTTGGAACGAGGCTCAGTGTGGGTATAAGATGAGGATAAAGATTCGAAGCTGGTACAGGACATACACAAAATCGGGAAACACATCTACTAATCATTCATAGCCATGCTCGACAATACCCATATACCGAAGCCAAGATCCCTCTCAACGCACTTCGACCGGGCGGACATCTTCTTTTAGAGTCGAAGGACGCATCTTCCCCGTCATCGAACTCAATCTCGTCGTACCGCCGCTTAGGACTGCGAGAGATTACAGGCTCGACATGGCCGGTTGCTTGATTCGGAGGCGTCAAAGGGCGATCTGGAGAAGCTTTGCCATCGGTCGGAGGTGGAGAGCCTCCGTCAGGTGGGGTGACAGGCTGGAAATCTTGCAACGAAGTAGCTGAAGTAACAACGGACGTTGGTTTGGAGACAACAGAGTCGGAAGTCGTGGACTGGGAGCCAGGGCAGCAAGAGACTGCGTCCGCCTTGGGAGCTGACACGGCTGCAGCTACAGACTTTTGCAGTCTTTCCAAGGCTGCGTCGAAAAGCCCAATGACACGGGCATAGTGGTGGTCGACTTTGTCCAAGATCGACGCAAATCGATCTGGGGCCGGCGAGCCATCACTAGACTCCTCGTACACCAAACTATCCTTCGCGAAACTGACNTTCTCGCGCAAATGCCCGGAACCCCAGAAACAAGTCGTCGTAAATGCAGTGCCAGCCAGAATCAATAGCCCGTCGAGCTTCAGGGATCGTTCTTGGAGAGTTGAGGAATTTCCATTTGTGGTCGCAGATTATGGATGCGTTGTCTCCAGTCCATGCTAAGACGGTGCTTTCTAGGTAGGAACTCCGAGGCATTCGATTCCCGTTAGGCTTGAAGGTCAAAAGGATATAGGTAAAGATCCAAAAGAAGGACTCGAGATCGTCAAGGTAGTCGTGGGGTGGAAGGTACTCGGCGCTGAGCTCACAGCTCTTGAGAACCATGAAGGACTGGAACATGCGGGTACCCTACAAGCAACGTGTTGAGCTTTCAAGTCCTGAGAAGTTTATTCAGCAAATAACATACCAGTCTGTGATCGATCAAGGTCTTGGAGACCTGTTCATCGGTTTCGAAGGCCATGTCGAGGTCAATCAAGACGCCTCTCTCGTTATCTTCCGGGTCCGCGGGGAGGAGGATGTTGTTAGGGGAAACGTCACGATGGATGATGTTTCTCGAAAGCAACGCTTTATGTGCTTCAAAGAAATCAGTATCTGGGATGTGGACTTGAGCATGAAATCATGATACTTACCTGTAATGGCGTCCCGAAGGGCAGCAAGAACCTGCTCAATAGAGGTGAAATGTTCGATGGTTGATCCGTAGGCCTTCATGACAATTCGAACGCTCGCCAGGTTCTGGAATGCGCCTTTCTTGAAAGAGGAGATATCGCCGCGAAAATCTTGAGTCTGGGCACGGTCCTTTTCATAAGAGACCATATGACAGATGCCACGCAACCCCTTCACCGCCTGAAGCAGCTTGAACTCGGAGGTACATTTGTCGGTCACCCAATAGTCCTTGACAATAAACCTTTGCCCCTCCGAGTTCTTGGCCGCCCAACACGTGGTGCCACGGCCACGAAGCGTCGGTCGGATGAATGGATCTTCACCTGAAACCAATTCGTACGTGACAATGGTCTTGTCAGGGCCAATGGTTGTTAATGTACCGCCGTTTTTCGTGCCATCGGCAGCTGTTGTCCACCGAATGCTGTCATCGAGACCCAGGATGCGTTCATCAAGGGTACTGAGTCCAAGAATGAGACGTATGAACGTATGGGGGTCCTCGTGAAAGTTGAAAGGAAGGGTGTACAGGGCGCCGCTGCGATCGAAATGGAATAACCTTGCCGAGTGCTCGGTCACAAGCATGGAGCGGACGTAGAAGCGGTTGGGTTGGCCAATGAAAATATGTCTATAAAGGAAAGGGAACATGAGCGAAGGTCATCGAAATTTAGCAAGTGCGACTCACTTTGCATGTTCACTCATCCGCGCTAGATGGCTCCACACATCGTCCACCTCTGAGTCTAGCTTGACATCAAAGTAAGCGGCGACGTTAGTGAATGCTGTGGGTCTCCCTTTCACAATGGAGAACGAAGGACCGGTGGCCTTAATGGCGATATCAGGCCCGACATACTGCTCAACCCCACCAGTGGCACCACGCGTAGGCTCGCTCACCACAGCCTCGCGACCATTGGAAGCTCCGGATGTCCCCAAACGTTGGATGACGGAGTTGATTATACGGCAAATGGGGTGGTAAAGCTCTGAATTGACCTTAGGGGCTTTGGGAATCTTGGTCCACCTTCCGTTGCAGTACTCGCTACCCCCGTCTAAAAAGTTCTGCATCGCTCCAGTCGTCGACAAGTCTTTGTAGAGAGATTCAGCCCAAGAGCTGGGCGCTTCTGGAATATTGTCGCCCAGGTCCTGGGAGATCATGTCGTGCAGCCGGTTGAGATTCTCTTGCGTAGAGTCGATAGAATATGCTGAAGGTGTCGAGGAATCCATGAGGTGATAGCGTTGGAATTAGGAATTTAGGAGCAAAGAGTACACTATAAAGCTGGTGGTATTGGTTCCGCTCGAGCAAGTGGTGCTGCTGGGAAGAGCCTATGAAGGTCGATGGTTGTGGTCAAGAGCGAAGGTTCGGACAACCAAATCAACTTTGGCCGTATATGGCTGTGTTTTCAGCATCACCCAGGCTCCCGATTTGGGCATCAAAGGACGCCGGCCGGCACGACACGGACCTCTCCGGCACTTACACGGTGGTAACTTACAGACCGTTGGACCTGTTAAATGGGTCTTTGTTTCTTCTCTTTGTCTCCTTCTTTGCAAGGTGCTCCATATAAATGATGCCACCGTGATAATATGTGTATATCCTTTGTGTAGCCAATATTTTTGATGGACATGTGGTGAATACTCAAAGAAAACATAGGCGATGACTTCATCGTGCCTCTGGCCAAGATAAAGCTGCCGTAGGACCACAAAGGTCAATATGTCTGTCACAATGCTGGACCTCTATCACAGTCTACGAAAGCCCCTCCTTTCGTACAGTGTTACTGCAGCCTTGAATCTAGTAATATCCGCGCACTCGACAAAAGAAACCCTGGCCTGGATATGGACGGAGCAGCTGTGCATGAGATTCGAGTTTTCGAGTTATACCTAGTCTTCTGCCCAATTTCTTGAGAGAGACGAGAGATAAGGTGTATGAAATGTAAAGTTAGAAGTGTTAAGAGCCGCATATGGTGTACAGATGCCGGGAGTACATGAGTGGCCACAACTTGTCCGATTCTCCCGGGCTTGTTTTATGCGCCTAATTAAGCAAACAATCGGTGGAAGGTATATAATCGTGATGAGTACATTGAGACCGTACTATCTACAATGTCACCACCTCAGCCCCCCCCTGGCCACCCCTGATGGCTCGCTTCCCTGTTTGCCAGAGCCCCGCCATCTCGACAGTTCCTCCATCAACGCGTATGAGGTAAACTATCACGATGAGAGTGACGAAGACAATTATGCTGTCGAGGCTATCCTTTTACCGACCAAGAACGCCGCAACTGTGGAGCTCACCGATCCAGCAGTCAAATCTAGTGCTCATTCTGATATTCTTGCTGGGCCTATCAGCACTTTAACCGTTGTTCGCCCTGTTGATCGGGACTTCGACACGCCATCTACTCCGCCCCATACTCCTCTACTGGCTGGAGCTTCCCCCAGCCCCGTCCAGAACGACTGTCAGGCCACTATCGACGCATTCATTGGTGCTCAAGACTCTGGCACCCCTTTGAAGTATACAACCCACACCGTGCATGAACCAAAGACCGTTGGCGATGTCCAAAACCTCCTTCTGGAAGAACTTGGTGACAAGATACCAATGGTCGATGTTTCCTGGGCTGACCGTCTCTATCGAAGTGTAGCAAAAAAATCGAAAATCCAACACTACCTAGACCAATCTGAAGAGTTTGAAGATGGCGTTGGATGGGTCGATTTGCCGAACGTGGCCCAGCGCGAGTTGAAACTCTACAAGCCCTTGTGCAAGATCACTAACTCGATTCTCACTCACTTTGAACTTTCTGGTACGATGGGCGAAAAGCGGAAGGCTGTTGATACACATGCAAAATACCTCGACCATTACGCCCTCAAGGGAACAGAACATCGTTCTGCTCCCGACATCTCTGTCAAAGCGTCCGGCCCTTCATTTGCTTGTCCGCCGGGTCGTGGGCCTCTTGGTTTCTTCAATATGGCCTCGTTCTTTGACGCAAAGCGAGACATTGATATAACCGATAACCACATAGGGCAGCTTGGGTCTTATTCCCGGTACGTGCACTCTTACCCCCAACAAATTCCAAACTAATATAATTGCGTTCCCACTCCATTCAGACAGATCTTTATTCAGCAGCCAAACCGCCGTTTCGTTCGCTGTCTGGTCATAAGTGAGAAACGTGCACGGCTTTTTCACTTTGATCGTAGTGGTGCACAGTACACCACGCTCTTCAACATTCACGAAGACCCCCATCTCTTTGTTCGGCTCATTGTTGGCCTCTGCCACTCCAACGAGCGCCTGCTTGGCCTTGATGATAGTTTTGAATGGACCGCCGGATCCGATGGTGTACGCACTGGTGGAACATTGAAGACTGTCGGTCCGGACAACACCATTGTGAAGTACAAATTGGCGGTGGAAGAGGAGATCTTCTTTCGATCAAGTGTACGTGGTCGCGGCACCATTTGCTGGCCAGTCACAGATCACAACGGGGAACGACTCTTGCTCAAGGACTACTGGATGTCTGAGGGTCGCATGCCTGAGTATGAACTGCTTGAAGAGGTTAAAGGCATACCCGGTATATGCCAAATAGTTGCCTATGAAACTGGGCGAGGCGAAACCAAGGATTTCCGTGGACCGACTGACAGCTTTGAGCCGGATGCTTTCCACAACCGCATTGCTGTCCGAATCACCATGAAGGCCTACGGAACTTCAATTGACAACTTTACCTCGCCCGAAGAAATGCTTTCCGCACTCCGGGATGTCGTTGCTTGTGAGCAACAGTTATTCTCAGCTCTCTGGTTGCCGAGGACTAACTGTAAATATCAACAGCCCATCAGCTCTTGGTTTCAAAGGGCATTTTTCATCGAGATATAGCTTACAACAATATCCTGATTGCTGTACGGGGGATCAAGGAAAAGCCCGGCGAGCGAGGCATTCTGATTGACTTCGACATGGCTATTAAACATCTTCGCCCACTCTCTGACATCTGCCCTGACTGTAGATCGGTAAGCCGTTTGTAAACCATTTCATTGTTAGACTCCCTTGCTCATTTTTTCTAGGGAACCCTCATGTTTCAGTCCGTGGTTCTCTTGGGTAGCTATAACAGATCTAGGGAGCTGTTCCCAGCGCACGACTACCTGGACGATTTGGAAGCTTTTTTNCTGGCTCCTTTGCTACCTAATTTTTATTTACAATCCAACTGGCGGTAGAGGTCCCACCAATCAGTTCCAAGACAAGGTGTGGTCTTGGTTGGATCGAGCCACGGCATTATCTGTGAAGTCCAGGTTTCTCACATCACCGGCTGTCCTGCGGGATGCTTCTAAAAATATGTATCCTGGTTGGATCGATACCTGCTGGGAGCTCTTTGTTGAATTCCGACAGTTTATTGCTGATGTCTCTGAACAGCGGGAGTACCTTCTCGACCAGATCCAACCAACTCAAAAGGACGGTACTGTTCGGAACCGGTTTGCTGTGGTATTGGAAAACGTCAATGGCAACTATGCTCATGTACTCTCCCTGTTTGACGCTGCTATCGAGAGAGCAAGGAAGTTCACAGTCGGCACTGAAAGCGACGAAACCGCTCCACGCCTTCTACCTCCCATTCCGCGGCCAAGGTCCCTCTCTCTGCATCTCACCCGAGGTCCTGTTCAAGATAGTAGCTCCGGGCGAGCTACAAAGCGTCTCAATCTAGATGATGTTAATCTTCTCCCTGAGTCTCCAACGAGACAAAACCCAAAGCGTCAGTGCCTTCCCAGCGGTCGAGAAGTCCCGGACTCAATGGAGGCCGGCCCCGCGTTCCTCCCGCAATTTGCTGATTCTGAGCCTGAAGGCGAGGGAGATCATTGATCACGGCTGGTGGTCAACATTGCTGCCATTTTTGCTTGTATGCCTTGCGACGAGAAGGCATTTTGGTACAGCATGCTATGGTATAATGCAATTTTCTATGTGTGCTCAAGACCTGTCAATGAAGCTACCATACATCCTTTTGGCAGCTTATTGTTTCCATTGCTCACTTTGTGTACCCCCCATGGCACCCTTTCCAACAGCATTCCTTCGATGCAGTTCTCGTACATACTAACATTGAACTTTTCAAATCATGTAGCTTGTTGGCTGGAATCTCAATTGTGCCTTTGACGTTGTTCTTCTATTCGGCTCCCCCAATCCTAAACATGTGTTTGAGCAGCGCTAAGTGACTTGCCATCTGGCGCAAGCTTCTGCTGCTCAAGGGGCTAGTGTTTCAACACGAGCTCCTAATAAGGGTCAACATGTATTTTCCCTCAAACGAAAACCACGTGCAGTGGTATGGTACAAGTAGCGGGCAAAAAANTAGGTCGAAAATTCGTACCTTTCAGGGATATGCCTGATTTCGGTGCGTGACAAAACCTAGTCAATCTTGTCCATCAAGTTGAAAAGTGGTACATGCAAGGTCATTCCAATAAAGGACATGGTATGGCACTCTCAGAATTGTGATCAAATTGACTTTACGGTGATCTCCAATGTACTCTCTATCTTGCGTCGTGTAGGAATTCCAATTTTATCAGCTAAGTGAACTCGTTCTATACTAACTGATCGTAATGTGGCTTCATGCGACAACTTTACGAAAAGGATCTACTCCTCAGCCTACCCAAAGTCGCCTCCTGAGCCCCAACGAACTTCACCGGTCTTTGCGATGGAGCATGAATCGACGAGAACATTGTCAAGGGTCTGACACCTCATTTCGACGAAGCAGATGGCACACGAATGGGCGAAAGTCTTTGTCCAAGGACTCAAGCGCTTAGAGCTTAGTCTGATGCAATTATGTACTATCCGGATAGATAAGGTGGCACTTCTGGATTTGATCGAGGCACGGCTGCGAGGGTAGTTGACTCGGAGAATTTGAGTGCAGCACCTTCCTAAACATCAATTGCAAAGGACACGTCTTTCGTGCGATGGATGCTATGCAGTAGCTTAATAGGAAGGTCGACTTGGTTGATATAAGAACTATCCTCTGAGGCAGCACGGTCTTGCAGCAATTTTCAACCGTGCCCTATGGATTGGACTAGCAATTATAGCTAATCAATTCTGCGATTTATCTGGCTACATATTCCTCATGGGGTGACAGGTACGTATGGCACTGAAACCATGAATCGGCGTATACCGTACGCTCGGAACAAATAGAGATGAGCGTCCGTATAACGTGAGGTCACACATGATCGTCATCCATGTGAGCTTTACTCATCGATGACTCGATAAAGATATCAGGAGACCCTGTTTGCGGCGAAGAAGCCATATCATCGTGGCTTCTGTCTCCTCAGCTCAGCTATGCTCTCCCCCTTCACCCACCACTTAAACACCAACTACGTCCCGTCCGATGGAGAAATAGCAGCCATCCGCGAGGTGGTTCGCAAGGGAGAGGAGGCCTTGAACGACATCGATCAAGAGACCAGGGAGATTGAACGAAGGATGGAAGAGCTTAGGCGAGACCTGCGAGCACTGGCGGAGCGTCGGGAGGCACAGGAGAGAGAAGTGGACGAACATAAGGCCTTACTTTCCCCTATCAAGCGCATCGATGTCGATATCCTCATCTCTATCTTCATCGCAGCACTCGAAAATCAGGTTCATCCCTACTATCGGAGAATCTCCGCACACCACCCAGTCGTGATTATCAGCCATGTCTGCCAGCGCTGGCGTACAGTGGCCCTCTCAACAAAATTACTCTGGCATCATCTACACATCCAAATTCCTTCTTACCCTTATTCGTCAAATTTTCGAGACACATGGAAAGGAAAGGTCGCAAAACTCGTCGAAATGACACAAATCTGGATCTCTCGCTCCGATGACTGTCATCTCAGCGTTGAAATCACCGAGCAAAACCACATCCAACCAGGACTTGAAAGTGGCGCCTTCGTCTCAGAGTGCACTGACTTCCGCGAGCTCGTGGATGTGCTCTTCTCTTCGTCGTCGCGGTGGAAAGATTTGGAGTTGTGGCTGTTCTTCCCACGAGCACAGTTTCCCGACTTCCCCACCACGCGTCTCCTTGTTGTCCCTCCCCAGCCTACTCCAGCATTGACTAATGTCAAGCTTAACTATAACGTGGACGAAAGCGAACAGGAAAGCCCATTGTCCCAACACCTGATAGCTAGCCCGAATATATTCAGTGCACCAACGTTGCGGTCGCTGGAAATAGGGCCTCAAGTACTGACCCACGGTATCAAACGCATGCCCGTAGTTTGGTCCAATCTGGAGCATCTGGTTTTTGACGGATACCCCGCAGATTCATTGCATCCTTTCGACGCGGTGGAGGCCTTGGCACTGTTGAAAGAGTGCACCAACCTCGTCACATGTTATTTCAGCCTTGAACGAGACGTCATCATCCCGGCAAGCCATGCACCTATCACACTCCGAAAACTCAGAGAGCTAGTGATCCTGCCAAACACGTCTCATCTCCCTAAAGGGTTCGCCCAATCCCTCATTCTTCCATCTCTTCGTAAGCTCGAGGTGGACACTGGCTACGGCGAGTGCACGCCCCGAGAACGCCATGAGAGTGGGTTGTTTGAATTCTGCGAGCGCTTTGGATCCACCCTCGAGGACGTCAGCTTTTGTTACAAAGCTCTGACCCAGGCCGCGCTTCACTGTTGCCTTCAGCGTTTGCCGAACGTCACCTCCCTGGGACTCATCAGCTGGAACAGAATAAAAATCGTTGGGAATGGTCGGGTAGCTGCCAGTCTCAACCGCGACACTTTCATCCACCTCACGCCACAGTTCAATGCGGCGGGTACCGCTATCACCCAATTGCCACTTTGCTCTAGAATCGCAGTGTTCCAATTCCAGGCGGACAGGGGAGAGCTTGCGGAGGATGCCTTTACCGATTTCATTGTGGCACGACGGCGGGAGATACACGAGGACCCTTCGGAAGGTGATAGAAAGGTCACTCGCCTGCGGAAAGTCGATTGCGGTTACTATAGCTTCCAAACCACTGATCCTAGGGAGGCACTTCGTAACAGAGGGGTTGACATGGAGGCTTTCTCACTCACGAATTGGTATTGTTTTCATTGATGTTTCCTTCTGTTATATTTTCCGATATTCTCGTGTATTGATCTTTTCTCTGATACCACGTACTGTCCTCCATGAGCCTCCTCTCCATGTCAATTGTTCATGTTCTCGCTACCACTACTGCTTCTTCGGATTACTTACCCGACTCATATATCTACAATATAATGATTTTCTTCATGCTCGTGGTGCAAGTGCTCAGTTCAACGGCTTTGATGGGCTATGTATTGCATTTCATTTCCTTCTACTTAAACTGGCAAAGATAGACTCGCCTTTTGGCCGCATCAACTCGACGTACGGATCGTGACCTGGACATCACTTCTCTTTCTGTCGTGATAAATGTCTTCATTTTCTCCCTTCTATCAATTCTTGGAGACTAATTACGTTCCTTCGTATGTGGAAATCCCGATATTTGAACGTTCATCAGCACACGGCAGGCAGTTCTGGGTGAAATCCATCAAATTCAAGGTTTGGAGCTGCGTTGGAGAAGCTAAAGTGGCACTTCTGGATGTTAGAGAGGCACGGCGGCGAAGGATAGCTGACCTGGTGTTAGTGGCCGTCGCTTTGCGTGGCAATTCCGGAGCCTTTTTGACCCCTCAATTTTTACTTGGCCTTTCAACCAACAAGCAACGATAAAGAAAGGGCAACATGCTCATAATTATAGGAGGCAGTCAAGAAACAGGGTGACAGCAAGCGAGGGACGGCCATGGGGAAAGTGGTGTAAAGGCCTGGGAAGGGCCGCTCTCACCAGGTCGGAACCTATAACTTTAGACGCTTATATAAATGCAAAACTGACCGCATCAGGCATGGAATTTGAAAATTTCCCTTTGACACGGACCATCTCGTTCCTCAGCCCCGCCATGGATTCCCCGTTCGCCTGCTACTTCAATACCAACTATTTCCCGTCCGACGAGCAAGTCCCAGCCATACTCGAGGTTATTCGCACAGGAGAGGAGGCCCTGAACGACATAGATAAGAAGATATCCGACTTGATGGAAGGAAGAATGGAGGAGCATAAGCTCGGAGAGCTGCAAGCACTGGCGGAGCTCCGTGAGGGACAGGAGAGAGCAGTGGACAAGCACAAGGCGTTACTTTCCCCCATCAAGCGCGTCAACGACGATATCCTCACCTCGATCTTCCTCATAGTGCTCGATCAGAGGGTAGGCGAAACTGAAAGCGGCGATCCGTACAGTCTTATAATTTCCGCAAGGCATCCGGCTGTGGTTGTCAGTCACGTCTGTCAGCGTTGGCGCGACACCGCCCTCTCAACGAAACTCCTTTGGCGTCATCTACGTGTTTGGATTCCTATCTATCCCTCTTCGATACGCGATCAGGATACCTGGAGGGCAAAGGTCGCAAGACTCGTCGAAATGACACGAGAATGGATTTCTCGCTCTGATCCCTGTCATCTCAGTGTCGAAATCCGCGAATGGAGCAGTATGTTATTCGACAAAGAGGATGGCCACTTTATCGCCGAGTGCGTCGAGTTCCACGAGCTAGTGGATTTACTATGCTCTTCGTCGCCGCGATGGAAAGATTTGGACCTGGAGATTGACTTCCCTCAGGCACAGTTTCCTAATTTCCCTACCATCCGTCTGCTCGCCCCTCCCCAATCCACTCCTTCACTCACAACCGCCAGAATCTCCTGTAAGGTTGACCAACACCAACAGGAAGATCCACTGAGCCAGCACTTGGCGTCGACCACGAACATTTCTAGCGCACCGACCTTACGCTCGCTCGAAGTCGACGGGGCGGTTATATTTCATGGTATCCGGCGCATACCCGTCGTTTGGTCCACTTTGGAGCATCTGATACTTCATGGATACCCCAGGGAGTCTCTCCAGCGTTTTGACGCAGTGCAGGCCTTGGAACTGTTGAAAGACTGCCCAAACCTCGTCACATGCTCTTTCGCCCTTCAAGATGGCGATTTCACCGTCAACGTCCCAACAAGCCGTGCGCCGATATCCCTCCCAAGACTCAGAGAGCTGTCGCTCCTGTTGCGCCAAGGCCACCTTCCGAAAGGCTTTGCCTCATCCCTCATTCTTCAATCTCTTCGTAAACTGGTGTTGCTCAGTGGCTACAGCTATCTGCCGCGCGATCAGGAAAGGAGTGGACTGGTCGAGCTCTTCGAGCGTTTTGGGTCCACCCTCGAAGACGTCACCTTCTGCTGTAGCCCTCTGACCCCTTCCGCCCTTAATCACTGCCTTCAGCACTTGCCCGACATCGTCTCCCTCGAACTCGTCAGCGAAAACGCAGTTCATTCCAGCGATATAGTTGCAAGGTTAGATAGCCATACTCTAATGAACCTCTCGCCGACATTCGACGGGACGGGGACTCGTATCATTCAACTGCCCTTGTGTCCTAACGTCGAAGTGTTTAGGTTTGACACTTGCGGAAATAGGCTCGCGGAGAGGGAGTTGGTTAATTTTATTGAGGCACGACGGCGGGAGGTCACGGCAGAGTGTGGAATGAAGGTCGCCCGCCTGCGGGAAGTCGACTGCGGCAGCTACATATTCAAAGGCATTGATCCTGTGCAGGCGCTCCGAAGGAGAGGTGTAGACGTCGACACAGGGGATTTCTCTCTAAAGAATTTTTCAGTTGCTGCTTCAGTGACCTCCGATCCTGTTCGTTAGACTACCTGGATGTAGTCGCTACTTATGGCTTATCGATATCGCTCGACTATGTTTGTCTGTCTCTGATGCTACCTGTAAATGGGCAAACCATATCGCGCGCACGCCGGATCCCTGGACGACGTCTCTTGCATAGGCCATACCTCGAATACTTTTCCAAATCTCAGTCTTGTCCCGAAAATCAAATTCAGCATGCAGAACCGCTGTTACCTTACCACTAGGACGCACCTCTCTACCCTCCCAGAGTCATAGCCGTCCCTCAGCCAAACTACAGCAGACCGGGTGGTGAAGCTCTGAATTGATTATCGGGGCTTCGGGAATCCTGATCTACGTTGCCGTACTCGCTACGCTCCTCTAAACAATGACCAGCCTGGAAAGATTAAGAAAACCAACAATTAGGGACCAGACGAAATGCAATCAAGAAAGACGAGGAGAAAGAACAGGGGTACGGGAAAGAGAGGTCGAGAGGAGGCTCGAGACTCGGAGAGGCAACCTAGTAGATAATTAATAAAGCTGTATCTACTAGTAAGAAAAGATAATAGTATACTTGAAAACAGGATCGTATTCGCGCTTAGTAGAAGCTCCCGCGGTTAAAGTCGGCGTTGGGATACTTTAGTTTGATCTGTTCGATGGCCCACCAGGCAGGAGTGGCGAACGTAACATGGCTGCTGAGGCCTTTGGGCATGCCGGAGTGGAGTATAGCGAGCATACGACCGTCGCCAGTGAAGATAAGGGATCCGGAGTCGCCCCTGGCCGAGAAGTTGCCGGACGTCTCGCTGTAGTTGTAGACTGCCACTTCGATAGACTCCTGACCAAACTCGTCGCACAGATAAGCTTCCGATCCGGAGTAACGCCCTACGGTAAAGTCGGTGCTGTTCCCGTCCTTGCCGACGATGAAGACGGGATCTCCATTCTCGTCGTAGCAGTCGGGAGTAGCCAGGAGCTCGGGCGTGACAACACCTCGGATCCTGAGCAGGCCATCGGCGGGGAACCCGATTCCGAAGGGTTTCGTGTTGTTTGGCCAGAACATAGTCTTGAGTTCGTAAGACGTAAACTTGTTTCCTGAAGGTTATTTTTATTAGACGACATAGACATTTATAGAGATGACACAAAACGCACCGAGTTGGACGACATTGCCCTGGAAGTTTTCCTTGAACTTGGCCGGCTCAAGCTCGAAAGTGGCGATATCCCTGGTGTAACGGCGTTCGTCGAGGCCGATGGCGATCTTGGGTGCCCAATCAACCCAGCCGATGGTTCGGCGGACGATATCGAGCCATTGACCGTTGAGCTCCTTGAAGAATGCCTGGAGCTTGGGGNTTGTTCTTTTTCACCTTCTTCAACCGAGTCTTCTTGTCCTCCAAGGCCTCATCGTCCTCCTCCGCCTGGTCCGCGTCGTCGCTCCTCGGCTTAGCCTCCAACTTCACGATGAGCTCGGTCAAGCGGACAGCCTCAGCGACGTTCTTGGTAACCAAGTCTCTGGTCTCGGCAAGGATCTGCTGGAAGCGACGGATGCCGCAGACTCGAACGTATTGCTTAGGTGCGCCAGAGCCCTTAAACTCGTAGTCCACCGTCGTATCCGCGCGAAGGACATGCTTATTGCTGACGCCGAGAACCCTGGTACCGTCGTGGAAGAAGAACGAGACAGTACCCTCGTGCATCCGCGTTCTCCCTCTCCTTCGTAGCGATGGGCATTCCCAGTGCGGCTGTGAGCGCGCGACGAACGTGACGGGTAGGGTTGCTTTCGTCAACGATGCGCATAAGGGGGGGACCCGTGAGCTTCTCTACGGAGCCTTCGTACCACTCCACAACAACACCCTCAATTTGGTGGTCTTCGAGAATATTGAGAACGTCGGGCGAAGCATCACGGGCGGCCTCAGCGCTGGTGGTGTTGGGATGCGTGGCAACCCAAATGACAATGGGGCCGAGCTTCTTGTTCCCATCCTCGTCGCAGATAGAGAAGCGAGTAGCCATGAGGGCAGAGTATTTAATGCTGCGTTTCTTGAACAACGCGATGATCTCAGGAGCGACAGTGTTCCAGATGGGGTTGAGCGCTGTACCGAAGAGTCCTACGGCGGTCTTGACAGGGAGCTGACCCCATCTTGTCCCAGGAGGATGAACCGGGAAGGGATTGGAGTCGAGATCGGAGCGGTAAAGAAGCTCGGGAGGGTCGGGGGAGATGCCATGCCAGTAGTGGACCCGCTCGAATTCAGAGATAAGGTGGGGGGCGACGACCGTATAAGCACCCGAAGCAATGCTCAGCCGATGCATTGTCGGAGCATCGCCCAACGGGAGCGAGGAAGGGAGGTTAGGAACATAGTCCTCGGTCGAGATCTTCTGGCATTCCAACATCCACCAGGTCAGCCCTAAACACAACGTAGTAAGTGGGATAAACGCAAGAAGAAGCTAGGAGACTCACAGTCCAGGAGTGTGGGGTTCGCCCTCGTAATCTGGACCGTCTGTTTGACGGACTCGAAAGCGCCTACAAGGGGACGATAAGTGACGGATAGACGTGCACAAGGACTAAGGGACTCACTATCACCGATGAAGCCAGCTTCGGTCAGGGCTTGGTCGGTAAGTTCGACAATTTCTAAAGAGAACGCTCGTAATTTGAATAGACAAGGGGACAGACTGGCAGCACTCACTCTTGTCGTCTTCGTTGTCAGACATGTTCGCGCAAGTGGCAAGATAGTGCAGGAAAGCTGGTGGATGTGTATGAGACGCAGAGTGAGACAGTTTGAGGAAAGGCGAATAGGGGCCGTTGCTCGAGTCAGTGATTCTCCAACACTTCCGTCCGTGACTCTCCCACACACCTCTGAGACTCTCGGGGAGCCATCCAGTTGTACCGAGAGTCCCAGGCAGCAGAATAGCGTCCTGTTTTCTGTTTTCGCCGTGCGTTGCATCGTTTAAATGTTTGGATTATGTATGAGATAAATTGTCCCTTTCCAGACCCTCCGGTTGTATTTTACCCTCCACAGCGCCTCTACTACTTCGATCGCAACTTGAGAGAAACATACAGACTGCAACATGCCACCATTCTCGTTAGTGAGTCCAAACACGGAAAAAAGAAATCTCGAAAACTCACGCAATACGATAAATTACCAAGATTGAGAACACGATGCCACACCATTTTGAGTATGAGATATCTCCGATTTCAAGGTATCTTAGGATGTCGTCACCCGAGACGGTGCAAGTCTGAGGTGCGGATGATGGGTAAGCGCACGCGCAACTACCGTTGACAATGGTGTTGCACTTGAATGTTACCCCTCGAAGATCCGACTTCGGATAAGTGCGTTCGTGTTAGTTATTCTTACTCATGAGGAAGAATGGGCAGCTCACGTTAGTCAGGAGTTCAAAAGCGTATTTTTGGAAGTCCATAAAGTGGAAACTGTAGTACCAGAATCTCGGTAACGACCTTGCTTTAATGCTGTGATGATCGATCGTCGTGAGTGACATCGAGATACGGAGGGAATTGTCGGGATTGACTTACAAATAGCCTCCGACGCTCATCCAAAAACCGTTCAAGCTATCATAAATTTAGCCGTTAGGCTCAGATATAGGAGAGTATGAATACACTCACAAAGCACAGATCGCAAGCGCAGCCACGAAGATCGGTAGCAAAGCCGCGATGACGAGTACCTGACTCTCAGCTGTGAAGAGAGCCAAAAACAAGAAACCGAGGAAACGGAAGAACGCTCCTGCATCCGGGTTCAAGCCCTGTAAATCAAGTTCTATATGTTAACTTATGGAAGGGCGAGTCCACATGAGAGGGAGAAGTAACGTACAATTGCCCAATAGCATATCACAGTGAAGAAAACGGTGCAGAGGAACAGGAATGGAATGTTCACGAGAGTGTTGGCGAGGACGAAAGGCAGCGTCGAGTATAGTCCATTCTTGGATTCTCGATAATATACTGCGCGTTCTTCCAGGACTAAGAGATAAGGGGTTAAATGAGTCTTTCGAGGGCACACCTGGACGCAGGTGAGAATAGGTACTCACAACCGGGAATTCCGGCCACGGACATCTTTTATAAAATAGGCTTGTTGTCAGCTCAAGTTTCAGTTTGAGAACCGGGAAGCTCAGACTTACGAAAGCGAGAAACGCAACGCTATAAAAATGGACTGAAAGCCGGTCATTGATTATAGAGTCTGCATCCCCCAATCGGATCCATATCGTCCTATCCAAACATGCACATTAGACGGGCTTTCCACATCGAACAGTTGACTTACGCCAACATGAAGCCCATCCCTATAGTGCGATAGAACGTTAGATTTCCATAAGATGTGATTTAGGCGACATCTGGCTCACCTCCGTACATCCCAGCACGGACTCCATACGCAAGTAAGTTTCTCGTATAATTCTTCACACTCCTCTCTGCCAGCGTCAGCGTATTCCATAAGAGTGTACCCGCAGGTCCCGCTTTTCCAGAATCGACACTACTGGTATCCACAGCGGGGTTGGGATTGTAGTCCCCATGGAGCTGTACCCCAGCGTTTGCGACGAGGTCGGAATTCGATGCCGACGATATGCTCCATGCGGCCGATGGGGCTGAAAACGCGTTGTGGGCTCTCGGTTGGGCCTGCGAGCGATAGGTAAGATAAAACTCCCGGAAGTCTTCAGCTGACGTAGACCCTTTGGTCGTAGGTTCAATGCCGGAACCGAAGTCTGTATTAAGGAAATTCATAGCATGGTCAGCTGGATTAGACTAAGAAAGATATGACGTATCGAATGTTCTCAGTCAGCATCTCGACGAAGTTTGGAAGGGGATGAATACGCACAAATCGCCCAACAGGTCTCCCCCACGCCTCGAAGAACCCACTCAACTCGCCCACACCCCCATAGAAGCATAACCTGCCCTTCGCCAAGAGCATCACTTTCGTAAACTGAGACAAGGTATCGAGAGAAGGCTGGTGGATGCTCGCAATGACGATCATGCCTTCTGCTCGAGCCAACGTCCTGATGGACGATATAACTTCTCGGGCGGCTGTACTGTCGAGCTATCATGTATAACATACGCACAAATGGGAGTTAGTCAGTTCTCGTGCTAGGCTGACAGTCCAATGGAAGCATACGAACTCCAGATGTTACTTCATCCAGGAATAGGATCCGTCTATGTATGCAGTTAGTCATGCCATTTGATCAAATTAACGGTGAAAGTGCGGTAGCGGCCAATTATGACACTCACGGAAAAGTGACCATAGCACAAGCTGCCGTAACACGTCGTTTCTGACCTAAATTAAAGAGGCTTAGATCGTTCACCATGAAGTGAAGGAGTATCAACATACCCCCTGAGATCCCTCGCGAAATCGGCGTCCCGATCCTCTGGTCAGCACACGTTTGGAGTCCGAGAGCGGTGATAACCCTCTGGACGCGATCGTTCACTTGATTGCGGGGCATGAGTGGGAGACTGGAGACACGCATATAGAGAGATGGCGCCATTAACTTCGTCAGCATTTAGGAGAGCCAAAGAGACAGAAAGACACTCAACTGCAATCTCAAGGCATACGTAATCGACTCTCGCACCGTCAGCACACCAAGCAAGGCATCCTCCTGCTCGACGAAACAAGAGATCTTGGATATAGAGCTCCGATTGAGCGGGCGTCCGTTTAATGTAGCCTGTCATATGTCCCAACCGGCATGCCATCGGTGACAAGATAGAGGAAGGACACGATAAGGAAGAACGTACCGTACCCCCCTTCAGCTGCGTCTTTGCGGAACGCCATCAGATCTAGCAGCGTGCTCTTCCCTGCACCAGATGGGCCCTGTAGAGAACCAAGAGAGTGAGGTTGGTCAGATGTTTGACGGAACGGGTGAGAGAACGAATGATAGAACAAATGAATGACAGAAAAAACGAATGAATGGAGAAAGATGGAAATGAATGGAGGAACGAAAGGACGAATGGAAAGAATCAAGCTAGTACAAATGGAAGGGTTGGAGGAACTAAGGAATGGAACACGTACCATAATAGCAAGCAACTCCCCAGCTCTAACCTTGACCGAGATATCATCTACCAAAACCTTCGGCAAGCCTTTCTTCTCAGTCGACACGACATAGCTGAGGTGTTCGTACGAAAGCACGGAGCCGCTTTCATTTTCTGGGGCTGGTGAAAAGGCGTTACGCTCATCGTGCTTTAACGTGGTCCCGTTGGTGTTTGGTTTCTCCATGTGAGTGAAGAGCAAGGCGAGCTGAGCTTGGTACTGGGATGGAGAATGGAGTGGAGTGGTGGAGCGCCAAGATCGCAAATTGATTCTGTAGGGACTGAGACTGAGAACTAAGAGTCAGTAAGGCGCTCAGTGAAGAGGGAACAGAGGGCTAAACGGACATCGACTGATCACATACGCACGCTTAAATACGATGTCGATCTATGTATAGCCCCGGTCAGGAGACAGCCCATAGTCATCGGACGACACTCAGATCTTATCTTTGACATTTGGGGATCCGGGACATATGGACAAGAGTGATGTCACCGCGTAGCGCCGACCCTTGCAAAGTTGAGCTGCCCAACGTCAGTCCAGAAGCAACACATATGTACAGAGGACAGAGCAAAGCGACCCACCGAGATAGCCTAGCGTTCGGGGAGGTCATAATCTCGTATTCAAGCAAACACGATGTACCAATTCTGAGGAGTCTAGCCTCTACGGTAGATGAGCGCCTCCGCACAAGAAAACGTCCTTGATCCACCAGGGTTGAGATACTTGTCAGCAACAATTGATGTGGTATGTATGGTTTCAAGAGACCGCCCACCGGTTAATGTACAGTCGGTCAGGTAGCTTCTAAATCCTCCGTTGAGATCAAAAACGAACACGTTGATGAAGCGACGGTCTAGCCACCAAGTCCTCGGGTTAGCAATCGATTTTGAATTGCTATTTCAAATGAATGGGACTCACTCATGAATACAAAGCCTTTCTGTAAGCACATCACATCACATGAACCCTTCGGAGGGTCGGGGACGTCACTTCGAGTTCCATCCAACTTGTGTTGAATTGAACTCGTGCTCACATGGTCACACTGACCACCCCTGCCTGGGATCCAGCCCTCGTCGTCGTCCGCCTTACTCGGGGGTAGGCTCTATAACGCTGCATTCGGAAGACAAACGTCTCCGGACATCACATCGCATGGACGACGCGTGCAATGAGAATCATGCGTGTTCCTGTACCGAGGCCCTGAACGCCTTTGTTCCGCTACGCTAAAGAGATCTTTATCAGTGAGCGGAAGGAATGAACAGAACGCCCACTCACAAGACGTTATGGCAGAATATAAGAAGCCGCTAGCCATCTTGACCGATTATTTCGCCGAAGGACAGAGACTCGACCTCGTCCATACGGTAAGTACATAGCTTATTCTCGGTGTTATAACGGGCGGACGCTAGGCAAAGGATAGCCTTTCAGAAAAGTGATGGTAGATGATGGGAATCGTAAATGGCCCACGGGGCGGGCAAACATTGACCGGGTGAAAGGGAAATAGAGAAACAAGGTGGACGGGCAGGTGAATCGAGGCTCCAGACTTTGAAGCGGGGAGACAGTGTGAGAAGAGCAACCAGCGTTGGAGCAATACAACGACGCTGACAGTAATAGATTCCTAAGACTAGGAAGACAGGGAGTGTGTCAATATAATACACAAAAAATGGCAAANTAAATTACGCGAAAGGTACAGCATATCCGATATCTGAGCTCAGGGTATTGTTCCACCTAAATTGTCCATCCTATTCGACGATAGAATTGGAATTTCCGGAGGACGCGGGAAAGAATCAAATCACCGTCGAACGAGCTTGAAATAGAGGATGACGATAATCAGGATGACGAAGAACACGGTGATAGCGCCGATAATGACACGCTGTTTGTACATCCTGTAAGGAAACCATACGGTCAGCGTTTCCTGGCAGCTGGAAACGAGGCAGGGGCCAGGCAGCAGGGGAAGGCCAGTAACACTCACTGTCGAATCATCTTCCCGATTGTTGTCGACGCTCTGTCAATGTTTCGATCTGCAGTGTTGAGCTTGACGACGAACCAACGTAAGCCAACAACAACGGGGGTAGAAGGGGTTCATGAACACACCATATCCCGCGAATTCTCAATCTGCTCCCGTTGACCCCTCAATGTTGTCAGAATCTCTGCCCCGTAGGCCTCGGTCTGCAGCGCCACGCTGGTGGATTCTTGGAGACGACGAGTACCATCGTTTAGGACTTCGTGCCCTGCCAACAACCGCTCACGTTCGCTACGCTCGCCATAAGGGTCGTCCGAGTGCTGCTGGTTGCGAGAGTAAGCTCCAAGGAGGTCAGAACGTTGGGCTTGAGAGTGGAGGTCCTTCGAGAGCTTCTTGTACTTGTTCAAGTCCGCTCTGGCTTGCTTGAGCCGGGTGGTGTACGGTCCTTGAACCGACTTGGGAATTCCTTGAATTTCTGTCTCCAGTTGCGATACCTAGGAACTACTATCAGATTTAGAACCTGGTGAAATTCCGAATTTTTACGCACAATATCGTCTGCTTCGTCCAACTCGATCTCAGCTTTCCGTAAAGCCGCTTTCCGCTGTTCTACCCTCCCTGTCAGTCATTCGTGTCCGCCCTGGAGCCTAGAAACCGTTAATCACCTCCTACCGATGACCTTGCATCTCCTTCTAGCTTCTGTCGTACGCTGTCGATAATATGGCGGAAATCTTGCTCGTAAGACTCGAATAGAACGGTAGGTGGCTGGTCCATGGGAGTCGTGAAGGTGGTCAAGGTGACTGTCGACGACGACGAGTGGGGCGCAGCTGCCTGTCACAGGCCCTGTGACATGGCTTACGTTTATGGCGTGACGTGTGACTCGGCCCAGCAAGCGCGCGCTATTTCCTCGTACCTCACCATAATGGAAAGGATCGGGAGCTGAGGACTAAATAAAGTGGACATTTCGACATGAAAAGCAGCAGTGCAATCAATCGGTCGGTTATCTTTTGGTATTCGACTGAACGGCATGACAGATCATTTAAAACGGTACGACACAAGGGGAATGATAGCGACAGTAGATCGTGTTTGAGAAACCTCCATATCAATACCTCTGCTTCGGAGCATGGGCTCAACGGCTTGGAGGCTACTGAGGCCACAGTCGAATTCCCGCAGACGGGTGACCCTCCTACCACCTTCAACAGGCTGATTGTTTACTCTCCGCAGTCGCGACTCAATGAAATCAACCAACGCCACCTCGTCGACCCCACCGCTGATCACCGACAATCTAAATACCTCAATGCTTGGGCACAAGGGTAATTGAATGAGAGTAGTTCCCGCCTCATCGAATTGTGCAGAGAGGTGCATTAGGATATCGCGGTTGAGCGTGGCGGCGTCCCTGACACTTGCATATCTGTTTGAACTGACGAGTCCCAGATTGCAGACGTTGGGCAAATGCTGGAGGCAGTGTTGAAGGGCAGCTTGGGTCAGGGATGTGTAGCAAAATGTGACGTCTTCAAGGGTGGACCCAAAGCGCTCGAAGAATTCGGAAAGTCCATTCCCTTCGTGAGTGCGTGGCGTGCCCTCGTGGTAGACCACCATTTTACGAAGAGCAGGGAGGATGAGAGATCGGGCGAAGCCTGTCGGAAGGGGGAAGGTGCTCCATAGGAACGATAGCTCCCTGAGTCTTCGAAGTGGTATTGGCGAACGGTTTGTTGGGATGGTGGACTCTCTTTGAAGGACGAGGCAACATGTGACGAGATTGGGGCACTCTTGAAGCAATGCCAAGGCCTGCGTGGCGCCGAAGTGATGCGATGATCTTCCGGAGTATCCTTGGAAAAGCAGGTGCTCCAAATTGGACCAAGCTACGGGCATGGTCTTGATATCAAGAGCCAGAGCCTTAGCGCCTATCTCGAGAGAGCGCAAAGTTGGTGTGGTGAAAATGCTCGTGCCTGAGAAGAAGTTTTGATTCAGTGGGCTTTCCTCTTGGTGTCCGCCCCCCAAACAGTAGAGCTTGACATTGGTGAGTGTCGGTGTGGGCTGGGAAGGAACGGTAAGAAGGCGTAACGTGAGGGGTTGTGCTCGATGGAAGGCCACTTCCAAGTACAAATCCTTCCACCGTGGCGATGAAGAGCAGAGTACCTCCACGAGTTCGTTGAACTCGACGCATTGGTTGATCATGGCGCAATACTGGACTGATTTGGCCGATATCACGTTTGAGTCGTGAAGTTCGACACTAAGGTGACATTCGCCAGAGCGAGCAATCCACGTCCTTATCATCTGGACACGTCTTGCTACCTGTGCCCTCCAGGTATCGCTGAATTTTTGATGGGGAGGATAAGCAGGAACCCGAACGTGTAGATGACGCCAAAGGAGCTTGGTGGAAAGAGATATTTTGCGCCAGTACTGGCAAACATGACTGATGGTTACAGCTGGGTGTTTTTTGGATATTATCAGATGGTCGACAACGTCAAGGACACTGAGGAAGATGGAGGTGAGAATATCGTGAGGGACCCGCTTGATAGGAGAAAGTAAGGCTTTGTGTTCGTCCACTTGTCTCTTCTGTACCTCCCGACGCTCCGCCAGTACCGGTAGCTCCCTCCTGAGCTTGGACGTCCTGCTTTCAATCTNCGTGGGGCCTCTGATGAATCTCGCGGGTCTTCTGATCGATGTCGTTCAAGGCCTCCTTCCCTTTGCGAATAACGTCGCGTATGGCTGGTATTTCTTCGCCTGATGGGACATAGTTGGTGTTTGAGCGGTGGGTGAAGGGGGNTGTCCATCGTTAGCCGAGACAGAGCGGCCAGTGGTTCAGGTCGAAGAGACTCTGTGGAGACGTTATCGCTTCTCGACGTCTATCTTCACACATTCCTGATGCCGGTCATGTGGCGCATGGCCCCGACCCACATTTAGCGCCCATCTTCATACGAGATTGTACGTGCCCCTATCAGAGAACTTTCTAAGGAAACTGCAACCTCACGGCGCTAGAATAAACCGAGTGCGACCGGACAATCGGCCGTCACTTGCGCAACATCATGCAACCTCGCAGGTTTGGATTTCCCGGCCTCCCATTTGCTATGGTTCTCAAATGGGCCGCTGGGGGTAAGGAAACGCCAAAGAAGAGCCAGCGACGACAAACATGGCTGGCCACAATTCAATAAATCACAGAGACGAGAACTGTTATTAATTGCGTGCTACCGTGTACTTCATCCGCTTCACCAAAGATGGAGTATATTTGGGGTGAATGCTGTCTCACAGCTTCATAGAAGCCTTTGCTCCTCGTTCTACTCCAATGTGACTCTCACTCAATTCACGCTCACCTCTTGGTTAGCCTCCATTCGCTCTCTCTCAGGCCCGGTCCAAAACAGCAAAATGAAAAATACGGTTCAAACGATACGGTACCAGTACTGAATGCTCTAGAGCAGAGTCCGAGCTAGCAATACTAAATATGTATGGAGGAACAGCGATGCGATGAACGAATCCGTTCGAAACATCATCAGGGAGATGCCACCGATAAATTAATCAGTCTGATACGTCACCCTATCTCCCCAATCAACCTTTGCTGTAGAATCTCCCCCCTCTTTCGATCCTTTACCTCCAACCGATGCACCCAGCAGCGAGCGTGTATCCGTTGGCTCGAAGTCGTGCGTATAACTCGAACCCCCATACGTCGCGGCGAGGAAGATGACGAGGGTTGTGAGGTTCAGGATCGTCATCGGTAGAAGGAAAGCTATTTGCACGTAGCTCGAAGCAGTCGACCAGCCCATCACAGTGTAGTCAACCGACCCTTCTACGTTGCGAAAACACGAGGACGGCGGGGGTTCCTGTAGCAAATGTAGTCTGAGGTACGTTGCCTGTGATTCGACCGTGTGAGCTTTCATGCAATAACACGATAAACTGCTCAGAGACTCACCACGTATTCCAGAACACCCTGAATGGTAGCTGCATACAGCTCAAGGTAGTCATTATGACGTTCGACTTGGGGAATCTGAAAGAGTTTGACACCAAATATTGCCACCGACTCCGCGATCATGTTAGAGTTCCACCGTTGACCCCAGCTCACCAACTCCCCTAGGATATGAAACGCCGATTCAATGAAAGCGGGATGAGTGCTTAGATTCGCCGCTGCTGGTGCAGGATTGACAGCGGGATCATCGATCTTGAAGTATGCTTGATCCTTACGATATGTTACTGCAAAGACTTCAGAACGCATCGGTGATACCGTGCAGGTGATGTTGCCGACGAACGTGGAGTAACCCGGACCTTTTCCACCTCGTAAATAGATGTAGTAAGTGGGATCCTCCGCCTCGGGTGACTGGGTGATGACACCCTTACATGCTAAAAAGGCCAGTCCGTTTCGCGTGCTATTTCCAGCCCCCGAGGAGACAGACATAAAGGTCTGCCCGTTTCCGCAAGCCCCTTGGTACTGAAGGTCGTCCGACGCGGCACTAGGATCGAATGTGATAGGACTCGTGTCAGTGTAGACACAATTAACACGGTTTCCGAGTCCTTGTTGCAGCATAGTGTAGCTGTACGATAGGATTCCCCTCCTTGCTGTGGAATCGATGAAAAGACCCGATGAGCTCCACATAGACCTTAATGTAGGGATACTGTTGGGCCCTAGCGGAAGAACACCTCTTGCTGAGCCAAGGAATGGTATTCCTGCTTCGGTGCTGAGAAACCTGGGGAGCGGCGGATACCCTTCATTATGCGGCAGTGTGAACATCTGTCAGGTACCGAAAACATGGAAGATGAGAGTGAATATGAGAAAGAAATGCGACCACGAGGATCAGACGTACATTGTCACGGCCCGAATCGAGTATATCAAGCATCTTATTCTCTGACAAGCAAGTCCCATTCTTCACACCCTCGTATCTCGGTTCATCACCATACCCATTTTGCGGGGAGCTACCGAGCACAAATCCCTCTGAGGTGGGGGTTGTAGCATCCTGGGCCTACATGGTAGAGGGCAAAATTAGCCTGAGGGTGCGCTATCTCTTTGTGAGACACGGTCAAAACGAACCATCTGCCTGCACCAACCCGACGGAAATCGATCGCTTTCTCCAAGCCATGATCTACATTGAGGGTCTTGCGACGTGAAATCAAGCTCTAGTCCCTTCAGCTCTTTCATTTGACGCGGTTTTGGGAACCGGGAGGGAGCGATCAAGCTCGCTGTTCCCGAAGGGATGGTAGCAAAACCACTAAGAGCTGCGAGGAAGAGAAGCACTAGCAGGAATCTTTGACGCTTTTGCAGAACCGCCCTCCAATCTGACAACCCCCAAACCAGACTCAGGTGCCGAAACGCCATGAAGGCTGACACCCCGAACACGGTTACCGCCTCGTCTCCGATCTTGGTGGCGATGAACATTTGGCCATATCTCGTGATCGCACAACCAAACAAGAAGGTTGCGGTAATGCGATTGAGGGTTCCGATAAATGTGACCAGGGCGCTGACCAGTTGAGGGTTCTCGACGACGTACTCAGCAATGCTATTGGGCATTTCGATGCCTCCAGACGCGCGGAGTACTGCGAAAACTCCCCACGGCCACAGTAACATGAAGAGAGTGCATAGGAGGAAGAGAATATTGAGTCCAAGACGCGAGATCGGAGTACGGGCTACGAGGGGGGAGTAATGGATTGAGTTGGACTTTGCTCTTAGCAAATCCGGCGATGTATCTCACCATGGGTGGCCCCGGTGTTCTCGTAATCTACCGCTCGAGGAACACCCTCCATTGTCGTAGAATAAGATTTCTCTGTTGAAGCGATGGGAATATAGGATGTCATGTTGACGACACCTGAGCCGAGGTGAGCTGAGAGGACTCAGTGTTTCAATATGAGCTTTGGGAGAGACCCTTGAACTAGTATTAGAATAGGGCTTTAAGTTATAACGCTCGCCGTCCTGTGCTAGAGCGTTGTCCATCTACATTTCATGAAGTGAGCGTATGACGCATTGTTTGCGATGTCGGCAGCTTCGAAGCGAAATGAACGGGGCACGGGAACGCCAAATGCACCACAACTGATCAAATGATTGCACATTGTATTCAACTCCCGTGTTGAGAAAACATGTTGAGACCACGTGTAAAGAATATCCTACAAAGGATAGTGTCAATTGGACGTTTCAACTAGGTATGAAGGCGTGATAAGCCGTGGAGTACCAGGAGGTGCGGGAGACTTCTGGCGTCACACAACTGAAGTGAAGCTCAGTTTCAAGGAATAATCACGATCGACCATGGCTCCCTTGCCAAACTTCAAAGAAGGATTTTGGCATAATTCCGACGTAGCAAACCATTGTTATAGCTACAAGGGAGAGAGTGAGGATGGAGGCGGATGTCAGGACCGATGAACCCACGACATGTATGTTTTCAAGCTCTATGTACAGAGCGAAACGTAGAGAGGAGAAAAAGAATCCAAGAAGGACTTACTAACGAAAGCGAAAAACGGCAATAGAGCAGGAATGTATGGCGAGCTGAGTCGGACCCCTGAATCAGGATAGATGTTTCGGCTCATTGGGGGGCTTGTCCTCTTTTGTTCAAGAGGGCCCAGAAGCCGTTGGTGCTGGTGCATGCGCAGTCTACCAGTAGACTTAGATCGAGAAGTTTCAGACATTTTCCCAACTCTTATGCTGAGCAGAGTCGACCAGCTCAATTCCTTGGTCGTGAACAGACAAACATTATGTGTCGCTGTGTGGCATACCCTGTCCAATTGGAAGTACAGCCTCTAATCAATGGGACATACAGAGCTCCTTATCACACTTGTTTCACCCCCTGAACCTCCTTCTGAGCATCTCCTTTGGTTTGAGTGTCCAGAGGGTCAGAGATATTCAAATTATGATTGAATGCCCGCTGCTCTAGTAGCGGGTCTTTAGTACCCTGTGGTGTCGCCTAAAGTACGGATGTGTTTATCGTTTTGCCATCCAGTGAGGTTTCGGTATCCGGGGTGGAGAGTGATTCAGGGATTGTCGGACGCAGTTGCGGAAGAAGACGATGCTCTCGCGGCTGAGTCCAATAATGTCCGCAGTGCCTTGTGGACGGATTGGGACTGTAGTCGGAGAAAATGATCTCTTCAGCCGGTTATACACTCCAAGAAGGCGTTGGCGCCAGAACAATCTCGGGGGTTACGTAGCGAGGTGACCTTTGTACGTAGCCTGAAGTCCGAGGAGAGTTGGAAATTCCGCGTTCCAATACCAGTGACCATGGAGACTGAAGGCACCGAAATTATAAGATTGGAGTATGACCGGGAGGGAAGGAGTAAGAAAGAGCAATAAGGACGCTGCAATTCCGTCGTTCATGGGGTAAAGAACGTTAGGCTATACATACTGCGCAACAACGATACCACTTCGCCGTAAAAAGGGACAGGGTGAGCGAACAGGACGGTAGAGTCCAGTACTACAGCATCCTGGTGAGTCCGCTGACAAGATCTGGTCCTTATAAGTCAATTCAATGTGAAAGTCCGAGTGGCTCACAGTATTGCCTTGGAGAATCAAAGATATAAGGAAGCAGCAAAGAGAACGAGACCAGCGACCGAGAGTTTCGGGAAGCAAAGAAGTTGGCGTAATTACAGCACATAGACGTACAGCGTGCCAAGCTTCAAGAGTCGCACTAGCAGCAATAGCGATCACATAGCCTAGCGAAGGAGCCGTCATAGTAAAACCGAGAACCGAAAAGGCAGAAAGAATCCAAGTTTTCGACACTATCACTGTCACAGGAGCGGGTAGCAGGTGTAGCATGACGTTCAATTGCTGACGCATATGTGATGTCGTCTCCGAGAGTCACCGAATCGTACTCGCCAGAAGCTGGTAGATGCACGGGAATAGTAAGAGCTGAAGTTGAGGGAAATGAGTACAGTAAAGACAGAATGAAAAGAAGAGAGCATCGGTTATACCTGCAGGATCGGCCATTTCTCCAGCAGGCTCATTCTGCGGCGAAATCGAACGAGAGAAGGTGTCAGGAGCTGAAGGTTCACGAGACGCTGGTATCGAGTTCAAGTGCAACTGCAAAGGGGACGGACATTGGAGCACAGCTTTGGCATTTCCACGTCTCCCAAACATCAGTTTCCGCAGCTCGACAAACGGAGAGCTAGGCGAAAGGTCTTCGTCAACCGGAGACAAAACGGGAGAGGACGCTGGAGAAGAAGGAAATTCGGGAAGGGTGTCGTCAGAGGATGAAAGAAGGAAGTCAGACGAGGAAGACGAGATTGGCGAGGAACTGCGCATAGAGAAGGCGAAAATGTCATCGAGATCCTGATTGTTGGAGAGTCGTAGGCCGGACCGAGACTCAGACGTCCAGAGTGAATAGCAGTCCTGCTCGTCTTCACCCTCCTCACGTTTTACACCAATCCCATTCGTCCCAACCTCGACAGCCGACGAAGATACCACCACCACAGCCTGCTCCTCCTCCTTAACCTTGACCTTCACTGGCGCCCTGGTTTTCCCGTTCGCTTTCCCCTTTCCCTTCGCCTTACCCTTCGACTTTGTTCTTGTACTCTTGATTTTCAGAGCAGTTTTCACAGCAGGAGCATCGGGGGGGCGGAGGTGTGGGTGGCCTTCCTACCCCCAACTCGTACGTGTCGGATGGAATCCGAATCTTCAGCCTCTTTGCTCTCGGTCGTCGTCGATACCACCATGTATGCACCATATTCGGGTCAAGCCCTCGAGCGAGCGCCCATGCTTTTCTAGATGCTGGAGTTGGTATCCTCTTGTCGGCACCCCATATTTCCTCGAGCTCAGCGACATATATGCCTGCTAACGGGGTGGATCTCTTCAATGACCCCGACATACTTCGCCGTCGATCCTGCGCTTGCAACCTGGTTGGTGGTCTCTAAATCTTGGGTCATCACCGAGGAGACAGTCTCTATGCGCACCTTAGCCGTCTATGCAATTTGATGGTTGACAAGGGAGGGAGGGTGGAGAAAGAGGTGGAGAAAGGCGCGCTTCAGCCTTCAACTGGTGATGGCGGAGATCCAGCAGCGGAGCTCGAACCTTCCAGCGGGGACGGCCCCAGTCAGGTAGAGGTAGACTCGATCAGTTCGATGGTACGCACTCGAGATTTAATCTTATGTACGCTTACCCTCCAGAATGAATTGGTGCAACTTGGAAGTGTGAGGTCAGTCGATAATTTTCGAGTAGCTGCGCTGAGTGCCGCCAAAGGTGCCGGTGCCGCCCTTGAATAGAAGTATGCCATCCCACGCTAGTCCACTATATCGCCCATATTTCGCTAGGATTATTACGTGAATCAGAGACCGGACTAAGTACTGCTCAACCCATCAATCAGAATGGAATGCATTCTAAGAAAACCGGATGCAATCCATTAAAATACGGGTTTGAATCCAACCATGATCATCGACTGTCTCTGTCTTTGCGACTCCTGCCACATCTCATCAATGCTATTCCCTCGAAACGAGAGCCACAAAATCATTTTGCCAAGTCCGGATCGCGCCCTGCACTACAGAGCGCAGCGACGACGGTTATGTTGTAAGGGTACGCTGAGAAGGTACGTGTTGCACTGTAAAGCCTCCACAGGCAATACTAAGCTCAACCACGCATAGTCATAATACTCAAGAAATTAGGGAACCGACGCTTTCACAGATGAACCGACCGACCACACTATCATCAGGTTAGTTCAATTGACGAGAATGGCAACTACTGACCGATGAATAGACCCGAATGCAGCAGTGAACGACAGACATAGGACTCGAGAGTTGACAGAAACGTCCCCACGGATAGCTCGAACCAATACACCACCCAAGGCACCACCAGGTTTGTGAGGTAAACAAGAGCCAAGAGGTACTGACCAATATACACAACTTCGAGTGTAGAGGACCTCCAGAACAACGAAGACAAAGGCAAGAGACTGAAGTGGATTCAAACCGATAGATACAATTCCACTAGATACGCAGACTCGTATCGCAAGACAGGAGAGAACAACTTCCGGTACTACGGATCATTCAACGCTGCAGGCTAGTGGACGAGAGGATTTACTTAGTTAATTGGAAGTTCTTAATCCTAGATGGTGATACTCTAAGTTACCACGACGGGAGGTGATGTGGAGGCGATATAAGTGTACCGTCCTCAAGGTACACCTGCCTTCTTGATCGACCTGGCCACGTTTGACTCGAAGCTCAGCACTCGTTTACTGGCACTTGAAGAAAAATCCCTCAACATCAACACCTCTCCTACGCAGCTCTTCCATCACGTCCAAAGTCCTCAACCAGTACACGCTGCAAGTGACCCTTTTCAAACGTGCGGCCGTACGTACTCTGTCCGTGTCCCTCCTCTGCAAGTCCACTGTCCTACGCGCCTCGATGAAATCAACCAACGCCACTTCTTCCAGTTCTCCTCCACCGAAGGTCGACGATAAGCCGAGTTCCTCCATCATTGGACAATGCAGGTACCCTCGTGTTTGGGAGCAATCAGGGGCATCGGATTCATCCAATCGAGGTGTGAGACTCCGGAAGAGGTCACCGTCAATCCTAGCGCAATCCCCGTAGACTGTAGCCCAGAAGGCATCGAAAAGGGTCAACGACACGACGTTCGGGAGGTTTGATAGACATTGTAGTAAAGCGTCTTGCGTTATGGTGATGTGCTGGAACGCCACGTTCCTCAGAGTCGACCCAAAACGTTCGATGAACTCGCAGAGTCCACTGTCTTCGTAATTGCGGGGGGAGCAGCTCGAACCGGAGATACTTTGGATCGAGAGTTTGTGGAGATGGGGGAGGTTAAGAGAGGATGCGAAGTTTTTGGTAACGTGCCATGCATACGGACGAAGGGCCATTTCTTTGAGGAATCGAAGGGTGATAGGAGGAGTCAATGGGATCAACGCCAAGCCACTATCGTTCATGGCGAAGGAGCATGAAACCAGGTTGGGACATGCTTTAAGGATTTGGAGAGCTTTATTCTCGTTGAGCACTTCAGTCGAAGTCGAAGGGTATCCATGAAAGTCGAGATGCTTCAAGTTGGACCACGTCACGGGCAAGGCCATTAGATCATGGAGGATTGCCCCTTTGCTGATTACCAACGAGCATAGGGACGCAACATCAAGGATGCTGGGTTTTGGGATCATTAGGGGTGAGAGCGATTCGCTCCTCCAATTGATATCAAGTTTCACAGTTGCGAGAACCGGATCGACTTGAGAAGGGAGGGAAAGGAATCGAGCAGTGGGAAAGCTGCGTGTTTGAAATTGACCAAAGGTCATCCCCAAATCCAGTTCTTTCCATCTAAACGACGTTCGGCATAGAGTATTCACGAGCTCGGTAAGCCCCGAAAAGGCATCCTCGACATAGTACCCGCCGTTACTCGCCGATGAGAACGACCCGCCCTCGGAGACTTTGACGCGAAGCGGTGACTCTCCAGCGCGAGAGATCCAAGTCTTGAGCATTTGTTGCCGTTGTAAGAGCCTAGTATTCCAGGCCTCCCATTGATGATGTTCTGCGTCTATCCAACCTTTCGGATACTTGGGTATGACAAGGTGTATCTGCTGCCAGAGTGCCCTGGTGGCAAGCGCGATTTCACGCCAGCGATGGCAAACATGGGCAACGACGACAACCGGATGGGATCGAGACATCGGAGGGTTGGGTGGGTCTTCATTTTCGAGAGCTGTGAGAAAGATATATGTGAGCACATCGTTGTCGATCCTGTCGATGACTGAGGCGAAGCAGTGGGTGTCGAGTTCTAGCCCAACTTGGCTTCGACGCGACTGCGCTGTCGGAAGGTCTTCAGCTCGATTCCTTGCATCGCTTTGCGTCGAAGTCGCCCGAATTTTGGTAAAAATACTAGACTTGAAACGTTGCAGCAACGATGAGGACATAGTGGTTCTTCTGAGAGGGCGGTGCAAGGCCCGTTGGTGGTCAGCGGTCCGACATGACCGCCCGCCGTGAGAACGGCTTGCCTTGTATTCCCAAGGTAATCTCGTTTTCGAGCATTGCGTCTGAATTTGTGATTCTGCGATCATCTCTGGCCTTCTTTCAATGGCCTTTTTTTTGTTACGGTCACTCGCTCTCAACTAGGCGCCTGTCATTCTTCTGTGAACGGCGACGGTGCCTGAAATAACAGAGCATCAACCTGAACATACTACACTACATTACGGTGCTTCAACGATGACAGTCGATATATCGCAAGACTGGAGAGGGAGCACTACCTCCAATACTACGGTATTTATGTAGTATAGCTCAAGGCTAGCTCAACTGACAAGAATGGCGACTTCTGACCGATGAATAGACCCGAGTGCAACAATGAACAACATATCGTCCTCGAAGGCTGACAGAAACGTCCACACGAATAGCTCGATTTTAAACGCCAACTCCGTTCAGAGAGCCTAGCAAGGACTGAGACTAATTTCAATGGCCAACATCAATGTCCTGTAACATTGGCCCAGACAAACGACGACAGAAGTAGCAAGAGATTGAGGTGAATTCCAACTAGTACTGATGTATACAACTCCACTAAACACGCGAGCTCAGACCGCAAGCCAAACCGCAAGCCAGGAGAGTACACACTTCCAGTCCTACGGATCATTCGTTGCAATAGGCTACTGGACTACAGGAACCATCTCATTGATACAAGGACGAACTATAGTCATAGTCTAGCTACTACGACGGTTGACCCAGCACATACATACTGATACGATGCTTAATGTAAACTCCCCTTCTTGATCAGTCTTCCTCCGTTCTCCACAAAGCTAAGCTCTTTCACAAGATCCGATGGCTCTGGGACCTGGAGCCCCGGAAAGTGGAAATTGCTTCTGAGAATTCGATAGAACGCCTACCGACAAGAGATAAACCTCTAGTTGCGTCATAAGCACTAGATTACCAGCTCTCGAGCGAAAATCCATCGATATCAACACCCCTCCTACGCAGCTCTTCAATCACATTCAAAGACCTCGCCCAGTGGCCATTGCAAGTGACCGCTTTCAAACATGTAACCGTCCGTCCCTCGTCAATCCCCATCAAGCGCATTTTTCTACGCGATTCGATGAAATCAACCAATGCCATTTCTTCAAGCTCTACACTGACATTTATAGTCAGAGTGAGCTCCTCCATCATCGGACATAGAGGGTGTTCCCGGAGCTGAGGACAACCAGGGCGATGGAATCCAACGGGATCGAATTGAGGTGAGAGACTTTGGAGGAGTTTAGCGTCAATTCTAGCGCAGTCGCCTGAGGTCACAGCCCAAGGGGCATCTGTGAGCGTCAAAGAGAGGACGTTTGGGAGGTTTGCTAAGCATTGTCGTAGAGCGTCTCGCGTGAGTGTGATATACTGGAAGGTGACGTCGCGTAGAGAATGCCCAAACCGTTCGATGAATTCGCAGAGTCCGCTGTGAGCGTACGGGAGGGGTGAGCACAGTGAGCCAGTGACACTTTGGACCGAGAATTTGCGGAGGGATGGAAGGGTGAGGGAGGGTGCAAAACCTCTGGCGATGTGCCATTTACAAGGCCGAAGGGTGATCTCCTCTAGGAAACGGAGGGTGATTGGGTTACCGGGGCTCGGTGGGAGCTTCGAATCGCTGGCCAGGGCGAGATAGCATGAAACTAGGTTGGGGCACAATCGGAGGATTTCAAGGGCTTGGGATTGATTGAACACCCGATTAGAGGTTGAAGGGTACCCGCGGAAGTCCAAATGCGTCAGAGCGGACCATGTAATAGACAACGCCATGAGGTCATGATGAACCATGGTCTCATTACTGACCGTCAACGACCGTAAGGACACTGCTTCAAGTATGCTGGGCTTGGAAACCAGTAGGTGCGAAAGGGATTCGTCCGGTTGGTTCCAATTGATGTCAAGTCTGACCTTCGTTAGCAACGGGTCATCCTGGGGAGGGAGGGAAAGAAAACGGGTGGTAGGAAAACTGGATCTTTGGGATGAAACAAATGTCAAATCCAACTCCAGCTCTTTCCATCTTGAGGAGGTTTCACATAGCACGTTGATGAGATCGGTGAGATTTGAATAATCTTGTTCGCCATAGCAACTCCTATGAGTCGGCGGGAACGTCCAGGCTTCAGAGACCATGATGTGAAGCTGGGATTCTCCAGTGCGAGAAATCCACGTTTCTGTCATTTGCTGTTGCTTTAAAAGCCTAAGTTTCCAGGCACATAACTCATGGTGATTGGGGTCGAGCCAGCCTCTCGGGTACTCGGGGATAACAAGGTGGATCTTCTGCCAGAGGACTCGGGCGCTAAGGGCGGCTTCACGCCAGCGACGGCAAACATGAGTGAAGACGACAGCTGGGTGGGCCGGAGACATTGGGGGGTTGGCTGAGTCTGCAGCTTCGAGAGCTGTGAGGAAGATGGAGATGAGAACGTCATCGTCGATTCTGTTGATATTTAGGGGGAAATGGGTTTCGAGTTCGGGCCCATCTTGGCTTTGATGTTGCCGTGCTATCTGAGGGTACTGATTCCTTGCATCGTTTTGCATTGTAACACCTCGGATTTTGACTATGACAGTAGACTTGAAGTGCTGGAGCAACGATGAGGACATCGTGGTTTTTGTGAGGAGGTGACGATGCAGGTTTCGGCGGTCAGACCCCGTGTCCGTGAGAGCGACTTGACTTATTGCAATGCAAGCTCGATAACAAGATTGCCACACATATGCCATATGCGTGGCAATCTTGTTATTGAGCTTTGTGCGTAAAATCGTTTTTCCATGGCTATCCCTGGCCTTCTTTGGTAGCTTGTAGTCACACTCGCCCAATCTCAACTAGGCGCCTATCACCGTTTGGGGGGGNAGCTTCGACGGCAACGGCGCCTCAGGTACCAAATCGAAATCTACTTCAACTATACCAGTCGGATATCGCACTTGGTAATCTTCTGAATTTTCGATGCTATTGAGAGAAGGAAGTCGAGGAACGGGAGGAGGAGGACCATCAGGGCATTATGGTCACCAGCTGTAATCGGCAAGTTGACAAAGCTGTATGTGCTTAGCCCAAGTTCGTTCTGCCCCGATACAAAGTTCTCTTTGAGCTGACTTCTAATCAGTGAAAGGTCGGCGTCAAGCCAGGGTCAAGTTAGTTCCAAGTTGGCGTAAGCTAGTTCGAGACGTAGTAACTACCTTCACCATAATGAAGGCCTTGGCAGCTGGATAGTGGCCAAGGGAGAGTGACTGCATTGATTATGTGGCCACAGGGCACCCTTTCAATCGTGTCCTCATTCTTCAAATTTGACTGACATCATCGTCAGTCTTTCATCCCACAGGATGCTAAAAATGCATCAAAGCGGAAATCAGCAATCATAGCCACCGCACCTGCACCACTCCCCAGCTCCAGCTAGCCATACACAGGTGCTGTATACTTTTCTCGATCATGATTTTTATCTCAACTGGTACAGAGCTCGCGTTTTCTCTCTGATCAGTTCACTTCGAACAAGGGAGAACCTCCAATTCCATCACTCGATGATTGAAGTCAGAGCAGGATTCACTCCTAGCTTTTATCCCCCTCCCACGTTGAAAGCTTTTATAGTCTCTCGAACTCAGCACCTTTGTGTCCAAACGATGTTCTCGGTTTTCGGGCAAGGCGGAGGTTTTGAGAAACAACTCAACAACTGAATAGACTATGGAAGTGGCCTGCGACGAGAAGGAATGATTTCAAGTTTTCCCACAGGAAGTCGTCATCCCAAGGGAAAACATCGCGTTCAGAAGACATAAATTCATTCCTACGACTAGCTTACCGGGAAATATTTTGGCCTCTGTCTCTGCCGCAGGGGTTTGTAGATGAGCAGGGTACTCACCGCATACAGAATATCTCAAGCTCACTCGTTCTAGGAGGTATGGTCGAAGCGTCTGCTCTGAGAGACCACCCAATGCAAAATCTGTCCAATGAAACCGGTCGTTATCGCTATCTTTGCACATCCAATGTTCCTGGGAACCGGAAACACAACGAATACATTTATCAGGGAAAAGCAGCTCACTCCGTGATGGCTATGATCGACAGATTGGGAGAGAAAGAGGTGGACATCTGATCAGACAATTCATTGGGACGATCGCTAAGTTGTTCATGCGAACTGGTCCATCAACAAGAGTTTGATTGGTGCTCAGAATAGATGGGAATGGTGATGAAAGTGAAAGTAAGACGCTCGTTGAGACGGGCTGTCATGTGGGCTATCAATGCGCAGGCTACTAGCGACTGCCGATTGTCGCGTAGGTTCAACAATGGAGGAACTGAGAGAAGCATGTTTAGTCCTTGTGATTCCGACTCGTCTGTGACTCCATGAATTTCTCAGTATCCCATACGCGAATGGGAACTCATCTATTTGAGACATATGACCACGAATCCGAGTACAACAGTGCGTCTTTCTCATAGTCGAAGTCCTGGAGAACTGGTAGGCACACACGGGAATTCAGATTGTCAGAATGAAGGCACGCATTTTGGCTGTCGCTGAGGCCGTCTTCGTCTCAATCGCAATTGCAGGGGTAGAATCAGTCTTGAAAGACAGAATAGAAAATGTTGAATTGTGGAGAATAAAGCAAGGGACGCATCGGCGTACGAAGGGGTATTGAATAAGCTAGGAACAAGTCGAGAAATGATCAGAACCAGACTCATTAATATCTCTCCCACCGGCATCCAACAAGCAGTGCTCAAGGAGAAGTAACAATCACTCGTCGATACCAGGGGTGGGATCACTCCCACTCTCTGTGAATGACTACTATACAGTGGGTTATCAACACACGAATACACAGTATGGGGGGNTCGGTATTGGAAAACCTGCGCAACATTAAAGGATTTCTTGATGAGGAACAGTGGAACGTAACAAAGCGGAAAGCGATGGAGCCTGTTTTATTTCCTATCCTGTTCCGCCGGCGGCGGCGGTGGTGGTGGTGGTGGTGGTGGTGGTGGTGGTGGTGGTGATGTCCAAATGAGATCGTGTTGGAAAGAGGGTACCCTCTTGGCTTTTCGGAAATAGCGCGTAAGCAGGGGGTAAGTTCATCACAATCCCTCACTTACTAAGCTCAGTGCCAGACACAAGGTCAGGAACAGGGACCGCCGCGCCGCCTTGCATCAAGGGTGACATTGCGATGAATATGAGCGAGAGGGTAGAAAAGACATTCAAGAGGTGCATAGTGACTGCGATGTTTAGAAGCGATTTGTGAGTCTGGAGAGTCTGAACCCGAGAAGCTTGCCTCTTTTATGTCTGAGGCAAGCTCTTCGATCGATCATCACACAATCCTCCTTCTCCCGGAGTTCCAGCGACATGATTTATTGAACGCAAAACAAGGTTCAAATCTTTGCCTTCTCCCACCCAAAACAAGGTTCGTAGCTTTCACTTCTCCCGCAAAGACTTCTGCTGGCTTCTCAAACAAGGATTACGAGCACGGCTCGCAAGATTCATTACCTGTGGAGAGGGCAGAGATTCTGAGAAACGACTAAGCGACTCGTTTATCAAGGGAATTGGCCTGTGATACGAAACTATGATTCTCCCGCAGGAAGTGGCCATCTCAGGGAGCCTATCGGGTTCAAAAGGCAGAGAACCCTGTCTACTATTAACCTACCAAGATTCTTTGGATTTTCATCTCCACACTTCAAAACCAGGTCAATTGTAACAATAAGGTGATGTGAAAAAGTCATTCATTGTAATAGAAACCGTGTTCAAAGCGCTGCATGCAGTCTGACGTCTGCCCTGGGAGACCATACAACTCAACATCTATTCTATACACTTGAAAAAACTTTAGCAAGTTACTACCATTGCTTTTGCATCTCCTACTCTCATCTTTCCATAAATTTTTACCCAATTATTTTGTTGAATGGGGAATACAGTACATATGCAGGGAGGTAAGGCCAATTTGTGATACCAAAATCTTGACAGAGCTTCAGGGAAACAACAAGGACCAAGGTATGCCTAAATTTTATCAAGCGACCCCTATGGATAGTAGACAAGTCCTTTATTGCCCGCTGATGTGTGAACACTTGATTGATGCGGCCTCTCAACAGACACAAGGACAATGAGAGTGGCATCATGCCACTTGTTAAATGGCCTCCCATGCAGCTTCATCATTGGGTAAGAAGACCATCAGGAACTGCTGATCCTCATGCAGGTTATGGAGGTAAGATACACACTTTGGCTGCCACCAAGGCTGTCTTCATCAATTGTAATTGCATGGGTAGAATAAACCTCATCAGCAAAGACTCCTGATCATGGCCAGCACCCTAGAACATGATATTAGAATAAATTCCTAGAAGATATGTATCAAAGAAGTCCACGCACTAAATTAAATGGCATGAAACTTACCTTCCCAGTAACAAAATGTGGAAGATAGCCACTTGTCTGTTATAGTTGTGAGCCATGGTTGGCATGACACCAATTAGGTTGAGGAGGGTATTCGGGAGGTAGATAAGGCAAGCGAATGGTAACCTGAATGCTAAAAACCTAGGCCGATGGTGTCCTGATGTCAAAAAAGTGGGCTGGTGGTAACCCAGACATCCCATGGTAGGCCTCCTGCCAGGATGGAGGCATCAAACCTCAGGAAAGTTGCTGTTCTGCGCACACATGGTGACACACCTGGTGCCAGGTGAATCCGAGTACCGGTGGTTCTGAAGCATTTTGACTCGGGTACATCCACTGTGAGCCATGACATTACATGGCCGGTGTGCATCATCTTGGCCGCTATTTACTGTTCTCTTCTTCCCACTGTTTCCCTTCTAGCAATAGGCTCTTGCCAAGACAATGCAACCAGGACTTGCTGTCTTCATGCTTGTTCCTCCTTGTCCTCCTCTGTCTTCTTTCTTCTCTTTCTCTGCCTTTGTCTTCTGGCTTCCTGGTCTTATTGTGGTCCCTGGAGTGATACAAGACCAAGCAAGTTGTTTCTAAAGATGAGAAATGCAATTCAGTAGTTTTATAATCAAATGAAAGGCATGGTTCATCGTAACGTTACTCAACATTTTCAACAAATAGGATTCCATATATCTCAGACATCACTAGAGATATGTCCTGTGAAAAATAAACAAAAATGAGTTAAAATGCCTCGGACATGTGCCGTGCAGTGCGTCGGCCCGCTTTCATTATCTCCACCAACTACAAGGAATCTCTCTTTTTCCGCCCTGCGGATGTTTCTGACTATGGTGAAGATGAGATGCAAGTCAATCCCAACCTTTCTCAGGAGACTAGTCTCACACCACATGAGTCTGCAGCACCTGTTGCTAAAGAGGATTGCAGAGAGGGACCTTCCTCCCTTCCTATGAGGTGACGGGTGCAGGCTTGGGCGGTCAGACCCCATGTCTGTGGAAAGAGGATAATGCTAACTTATTGAACTTTGTGTGTGGAATTGTTGTTCCCTTACCGTCTTTGGCAGCTTGTACGAGATGTACTAACTTCCTTCACCCCCATAATGAAGGCCCTGGAAGCTGGATAGTGGCCAAGGGAGAGTGACTGTATTGATCATGTGGCCACAGGGCACCCTTCAATCGTGTCCTTATTCTTCAAATATGATTGATATCATCGTTAGCCTTTCATCCCACGGGATACTAGAAAAATACTTCAAAGTGGAAATCAGCAATCGTAGTCGCCGCACCGGCACTACTCCCCAGCTCCGGGTTCCAGGTAGATATACACAGGTGCTGTATACCTTCTCGATCATGATCATCATCTCAAGTTGTACAGAACTCGCGCCTTCTCTCTGATCAGGTCATTTCGAACAAGGGAGAACCTCCAATTCCTCCGCAGGTTCAAACCTTGAGATCTCCGTCCCTTTTTTTTAACGTCAACGGACTTTTGAGCTAGTCACAAGGGATATGTATTCATGTGGTTCTTGTGCATGGTTCCTCGCTGAGAGTATACTGACGAGGTCAGAAGGCAACACCGACAATGTGTGATCATTGTTCTATGAGCGTGTTTCCCGCCGGCCCTCTGGCATGACCAAGCTATAAAGTAGACAATGCTGGGTAGCGCCCGCTCCAGGAGAGATCCTAACTTCCCTCCAGAACCCCAGCGCAATGGCGGTCAGGCTCTCTTCTCTCCTCTTACTCTTCGCTCAGCTCGTGATCATCGCATTCGCACTGCCTGTTGAGCTCCAAGCACGGCAATCGGTCTCAACGCTGTCTGATGCAGAGGTATCTGCATACCAGCCGTACACCTGGTACACTGCTGCGGCATACTGCGACCCTGAAAAAACATTGGCTTGGAATTGCGGTAGTGCATTCTCTTCACCACGGCTTTTGGTGCACGCTACTCATGATCGGATAACCGCACTAAGTTCATTGCACCTCAAACCCTCGCTTTATCCCCATCGCATCAGGGGGTGACGGCGCCTTCGTCCAGTATTGGTACGTTGGTTATGATCCAATGATCAGGGTTCGTGCTCCATCTTTACAGCCGGAGGAAAAAAGGTTCATCATTATCTTCATAGAGTATCATTGTTTCCTACCAGGCAAGCTTTCCAACCTTCCCGTCTTATCAGACACCTTCAGAATGTTAATAAACGCCTCTCAAACGGGGTAGGGAACGGATCCCTATAAAATGTACGCCTTTCTCTACTCCAATGGGTTGGAAACTTGACTTAGGCCGTCTACTAGAATACCAATTCTCACCGACCTCAACTTTGGCTTTCAACCTCTGAGGCCCTCTCTCTTCCCGGGAGTGAGCTCCTCGATCCAGACGCATGACGGGTTTGGGGACGCTCACGCCGAGTAAGTATGTTTGGATTACATTACAGTCCACCTCTTACCGTAGGTGTACTGAATAGATCCGCCACTGCTGTCCTCGCTGCTGTTCGTACTGGATTATCGACGTATGGCACAAACCAAGTCACCCTTACAGGGCACTCCCTCGGTCAGTCTTCTCCCTATCCCGGGTACATCCAAAATGCCAAATAATCATCTTCTAGGTGGAGCGATTGCTATTATCGCGACGGTTCATCTCGCAATTCAGATCCCTGGTGTCAATCTCCGTACAATCACCTATGGCAGTCCTCGAGTTCGTATTGCTCCATATAGGGAAGATCTCCGTTTCTGACAGAATCCGTATTTCAGGTCGGGAACCAAGCTTTTGTAGATTTTGTCAACGGACTCGGAGTGATGAACCGCATTAACAACAAGTGAGCGTTCGCGAGCTTCCTAACACCAATTCACCCGAGATTTCACCTTTTTACGGCTTCGTTTAGGCAGGATCCGGTTCCAATTCTCCCGGGAAGGTCTTTTAACTTTGCCCACACCGAGGGTGAGATCCATATTGTCAACTCGAGCGCTTGGGTGTCCTGCCCTGGTAGGTCTGTTGCTTCGTAACACGGCATATCTCGTGTCTAGATAATTGGACTGCAGGCCAAGACAACACCAACTCTCAATGCACCATTGGCTACGTGCCCAACATCCTAGTCGGGAACGTTGGTGACCATCTAGGTATGTTATCTACTTGCAGCAATATCTCGCTTTTGACCTCACACGCTTTTCTAGGGCCCTATGACGGAGTTTATTTGGGACAGTGCTGATTGTTCACGAATCTACCCTCGAGAGGTTGTTCAAAGGCTTACGGAACCAAAACTTAACTCGCCCTGTGAGCGACTTGTACGAAAGTACGAGAAGAGATGCTCTTCAATAAATAGTGCTACATGAGCCTAGGTCCTTATACTCGCATGAACAGGGAACTTTGTAGTCTGGTGCCGACACATAACATTCAGTCTCGGGATCCTTAGTAGACAGAGTATCACAGGGTCAGGCGCTCTCATTCTCGTTGCTAAGAGATTGCCTACGAAAAAATCTTGGGAGCACTATCGCAAAGAATTGATGGAAAGGACGCCTCCAAAAATACCCTGCAAAAGCTGTTGATCATGAGCAAGTCCAGGCGTGAATCTGATCAGGAAATTGTGGCGTTGGGATCGATGCCGAGGGCCGTGAGAGTGAATGACTAACCGCCGCTTCGGTGTGCGCCTCTCCCTGTTTTGTTCTAGAGACCTTGTCGCGACATGTCTCTTCATCACCACCTCTGTGGCCACTGTTGGCCCTCGTTCACCGACTGTCTGACGGCAGAAGTACCTCTCAATACTACCAAGTGTCGATGACGACTCTCGATCCAGGCCATATCAGCTTTTCCCCTAAGCCCTCGGCGGCAACGATGCCTGAAGACCAAGCCAACAAGCACTCGGCGTTCTACTTCAACGATGGGTCGATAGTCTTACGGGTGGAGAGTGTCTTGTTCAAAGTTCATTCGTCTATCCTTGGGAGGCATTCAGAAGTCTTTCATGACTTGGTTGAGGTGCCACAGCCCAACGATTGCGAGAAAGTGGATGGATGTCCCGTCGTGGACTTGCAGGACGACGTGGAGGAGTTTACGGATACGTTGGGCGCGATATACGACCCTTTGTGCGTCTTATTCATCCCTTTGTCTACACCTGTAACTCATCTCACCCCGTCTGATAAAGTCACTTTGACGCCATCGACTCTAAAAGCTCCTTGAACACCCTGCTCAACGCTCTATCTGGCATCCTTCGCATCTCCACAAAATACAATATGGACCAACTCCGCAAAAAATCCATCCGGCTTCTCGAAGCCAAATTTCCTTCCACATTGGATGGCTGCATCTCTCTCCTGAAATCCCAATTCCGGTACGACTCCAAAGACATCGTTCGCATCATCACCCTCGCGGGGCGCACGAACGTTCCCTCCGTCCTCCCCTGGGCGTACTACCTCTGCACGCACATGGGCGTCGACGACATTCTCAAAAACAACGTCTTGACATGGGAAGACAAGGCGTTATGTTTAGCGGGCAAGGAGAAGCTGTGGCAGGCGTTGATGAAGCATTCGCACTCATTTTTGTTTAGGTTTACGCCGTCCCCGCAATGTAATGGGAATTGTGCGACCAAGATGTCGATGATGCTCTCGTCAGGGCAGTCGTCGGGCATCAATCCGTACACTCTCCAAACCAACCCTTCCTCTGCGAATACCAGCTCCTCCGCCAGCATTATGGGGGGNCAAGTTTTGTCTGACGTGGAGAGACGCGGAGGAGCTCAGGACGAGTCCTCATCCTCTTGAGGAGTACGCTGATTGGGCTAGTTGGAGGCACGTTTGTTCCAAGTGCTCGTCCCATTTGACGACGATGCATAAGGAAGGCAGGGAGAGGGTTTGGAAAGAGCTCCCAACGTATTTCAATCTTGGGAGCTGGGACGAGATTCAAAGGGACCAGACATCGTGAACGGGCGATTGAGTGGGGCGCGAGATATTGTTCGCTTCAAGGATGCCCTCCTCTTACGGGTTCTGTTTCCCCCACCTATTTAGGCACCCTCGATGCGTGTTTATACTTGCTACGTTTCCAATCATGTATTTCCAATGTCATCTTAGACTGGTTCTTCCTGCAATCCTTTCCCGCCGTGTCCGTTTCCGCTGCACACACCCACACACCCCTCACATCACCCTCTAGGTCTTCGTCTCTGTCCAGGCCTCGCCGGTCCAACCTCGCTTCCGGTCTCGATTGGTCTCCCGATCTTTACAGTCGTACAGGGTTTGTGCGTTCTGAGATTGATGTCCACTTTCTCGGTTTAAACGTCCACCGGCTCAGGCTGGAGGCAACTAGACTGAGCTCCGTCTCTCGGACACCAAATTTTTTNACTGTCACTCCCGGGGTGATACAAAACTTCTATGATTCGACGTTTATTTGCTTGATTCGCCATGAAAAGGGCACCGTTCGAAAGCCAGCTTAAATCTGCGTCGAATGGGATGTATTATTACACCTGTCGAGGAAACGACAGACCAAATTCCATTTCCCCTGGTTTTGATATTTGTCTGGTGGCGTACCCGGGGCTGGATGCCAGCATCGAGGCCTTCCAAAAGACTTAGGAGCGAAGTGGCGTTGGAATTGGGCGGGCACGGCCAGTCTGGGATGATCCATTGTTTGTGATACTCTCAAAGCAGACTCCAGATATCGAAAGCGAAAATGAAAGTCTATCGTTTCCTCGACAGCCGTAAGGAAAGTGTGTCGTTCAAATGGAACCCGGGGGCGAAACCCTGTTCTCCCGGCGATCACCATCGCGGCGCTCTTACGGCTGTCGAGGAAACGACCAGGTTCCGCTTCATTTTTGCTTTTGATATTTGGTTGACTTTTGCACAAACAATACGTCATCCCAAACTGGCTGTGCATTCCAACCGCCACTTCGCGCATCTTTTGGAAGGTCTCGACACTGACATTCCGCCCCGTTCGGGTATTTGGTCGGGTACGCCACCAAACAAATATCAAATCTGGTCATTGCTTCCTCGACAGCCGTATTACATGTGTTGGATGCGATTGGGTATTAGGCTCACTGGGCGGACGAGCATCGTCGAATCGAGGACGACTAAATGGCAGCGTGTAGTCAAGAGTCTGAATTGTGGCCCCAGTATGGGTCTGCACGTAAACAGGTACGCTTTTTTGACCAACCTTGAGTATTCGTGACACGACTTGACTATTTAAAAACCGCGCGAAATGAAGGCCGGAGTCTAAAGATTTGGGGCAACGGTCTGGTCATACTATTCATCTTTTCAATTTTACGCCAATGGCTTATGAATCGGCCTTAGATTCGCCGATGTAGCTCGCTCAGCCTGGGATCGAAATCAAGAGATAGATTTTTTACATTCAAAGCTTCCATAGCCCCAGCGGTGTACATATTTGCAAAAGATTGAGGCCTTGAACGACCTCTTCTACATCTCAGACTTGAAAGATTGTTACAAAATGCTACACGACTGTGACTGTCACGGGCTTGTACCCATTATAAATCTCTAAAGTTTTCAGCGTTCTATATCAACTTCAGAAAAACAATTTTGCGTATCCCCAGGATTTTACGTTACCCCGGGAGTGATGGGACGAACCGGTGTTCAGGCTAAGTGGCTACATCACAAAACCAAACATTGCAAAGAATTATGCAAACAACTGTAATTGGACTCGTCCTGTGATTGACCCAAGCCACCACCCAATGGAGGTGTAATGGAACGTATGGTGCATCTCCACATTACGTTCATTTAAGTCGATCGGTATTCGCACACCCGGTCTGCGCGAAAAANCGTCCGAAATTTGAGCATTGCTCCTGAGAATGGTTATTTTGCATCAATTCACCTCTTGTCCTCATCGCATGGTCAGCATTTTCTAACGGTGACCAACCAACGATGGTACGTATGGGGAATGACTTTGTCGTATGTCCACGAGGACTCCGTCAAATTTTCGGCGAGCTTATACTGCTCAAGTATCCCCAACGCCGGCACATCGGGCTTCGCCGCAGGCGCCATTATGCAAGCAGGGTTCAATTAGAATTATCCTATGGGAACGTGACCATGGGGCGTGTTTCATTCTTTTGGAAACGATGAATGGTGTGTATTTGTAAATGACTAATTTCTTTCCCTCGTATCCGATGTTTGCCTGCGCCCCAAGCGATAAGAAGCTGTATAACTGCTGGAGACTTCCCTCCCCGACTTTGTCCAGCCTCCGACGACCTTCCCTATACTGACCATCCGTACAGGGTCTCTGCGACCAGATTGGTGCAGGACTGACTCAGTGACCCTCGGCCATCCCACCACCATCACTAAACTTGCTATGCTTCATAATCCGAAGCAAGCTATTTCCATTGAGGTAACGCCCTTCATGTGCATGAGACACATTCAAACGGATTGACTGATTATTTTCAAGGAAGCCGAAGCCATCGTCAAACGTTGGCAGGCTGTCTCCGAGGCAAAGCCCAAGACCTTTGACTCGCCACCCGTGAAGCCTACACCCAATCCGTACGATGCTGCGCTCTCCGCCATCGCAAATTTTCACGCTGTTACAGGCACCGATAGAGCCTCCACGTCGGCGGGCGGCAGTCGAGACTTCAGTGGGAAATCAAGTCATGAAGAGGAAGAATCAGACGAAAAAGCGTTGATGGAGTTCGAACAGCAAACGTGGGACTGGTACCAGTTGCAAGGCACTCTGGACCACACCCGCCTTCTCTTCGAATGCCAAGTCCGGGCTCAAAGAGGAGAGAACGACGCCAAGCGGAGATTGGGGGTGCTCGACATTTTCCACAAATCCCGTTACCAGAATCGTGCAAACCGCTGGGAGCCTGCCCCCGGTGAGCTAAATTGGCGAGATCTCCCGGAAGCCGCGCCGAATCCTCAGGTTCAAGCAACGTGGGGTCCTCGCCTTTGGGCGCTTCTGATTGGCAACAATAACTATCCCCAGTCTCCCCTGCAGGGAGCCGTGAACGATTCCCTGGCTTGGAAATCGTATCTCATTGGCTTCCTTGGTGTCCCGGAAAGCCATATCACGCATATTCAGGATGCCGACAGGAGCACCATGGTCACAGCCCTCTACGACCTTCGAGATAACCACAATATCAAGGAAAGCGACCATATTATCTTCGCATATGCTGGCCACGGATCGAGATACGATGCCCAAGTCAACTCGTTCGACGACGATATCAGTCACCGGGCCGGATCAATCGAGACGCTTTGCCCCGTTGACCGTGGTCTTCCCCAGGGAAGGAGCACCCCCGATATATCTGACCGAGAGATACTTCTGATACTCTCGGAGATTCACGACCAGACCAAAGCAGACATCACTGTTGTCCTCGACTGCTGTCATTCTGGAGGAGGAACTCGAGAATTGGGTATCGATTTGCGTTCTCGCACGTTGGCACCGTTGGTTGACCCAGAAGTCACCCGGAGAATGTTCGTGGAAGCAGATGAACACCCCCGTCGCCGTCCTTCCACTCCATCCGTGCGTTCCCCGGCTTGGGCCAGAGCGACGATTGATATTTACCAGCCCGTTCTGTTGGCCGCCTGTCAAGATACCGAGCTTGCTTGGGAGGAGAACGAGCGTGGACTGTTTACTTCCGCAGTAATGCGTGTTTTACGCTCAGAGAAGGGTAGAAGCCTGACTTGCTCAGGCCTAATCAAAGCTATTGTCCCTTTGAGCTACGATCAGAGACCAAGGTTCAGTGGAAAGGACACAATTCTGTTTGAACCTAATAAAACCGTGACTTATGGCGCCCCCTCCAAGACTTCCTCATTCTTCTTCTTTGCATTTATCCGACGCCTTTTGGCCTTTCTTTCATCTCTTCTATGGTAGATATCTCACTTCACATATATCACGATATCATCGAATAGTAATGTATTTGCATCTGCAAAACGGTCGTTACGATGTATTTAGATTCCATTTTATACCTGGAAATACATGCCTCGCGAAGCTCCGAGCCAGATATGAGACTTCATGAACAGTGCATTGCGACAGCAGGTTGGCTCGGAAACACAAGCCGGTAGAACCTTACCAATTAAATACATGGTGAAAGTTAAATGTATTCAGGCTTGGTCCTTGCACGACTATATATTCAGAAGTTTTATGAATTGCCAACACATTGAAGCACAGGTTGGAGCCATTTATCTAGCCCCTGGATCTGTTGGGGCGTATGCTAATTGCTGAGGCTGGTAATGACTAATGTTATTCCATTAAAGGACGTAGTCTTCTGTACGTGAAGCTAGTAAGAGTATTGAAGCTCCTTACCGAGTAGATTACGGGTGCATGGCGTGAAATTACAGTAGCCTCCTATCCCCAGATGTACCCCTCTAGGGGTAACGATCTGAGGTTAGGCATTTCAAACTTGTCCAAGAGATAAAGAATTCTGGAGGATGAAATCCATGTAACGAGATTTTCACTCGTGCTACGCACTCTCTGAACACGGGCTTTCTTTTCGCAGTCAGGTAGTGTAGTGGAGTATCCATTCTTTTGGTATCACATTCCTGGGAGTAGGCCTGTCTTTGTTATCCGTCTTCATCTATGATGATGATTTGCTCGCTCCATTCATCGTCACCACCCTGGTCTTGAGTATGTACATGCTTCTTTCCTGCCACCTTTTCTGCACACCCTTCAGCCGGAGAGAGTCTAGTGGCCATTCACCAACTGTCTAACTCCGTCGTTTTGTTCCTCCCAGGCATCTTTTCATAGGAGCGTTAGCGAATTCCAGGAGAGGGAGATATGGAAGCTTCCCCCAGAAGAACAGTCCTCCAGAGCAATCTGGAGTCATAGTCATAGCCATAAATCAGACTGGGTGTAATTCCTGAACGCCGGTGTTCTGGGCTTCCAACTATAGTACAAGCAAACTACAGTAATCTCCCAGCCCCATAGGGCAAAAGTCAGTATCCATCGAATGCATGAGTGCCAAACAGCCAAGACGGGGCATGATCCCAGTCGAAAAGGCGCTACCATGATAGCGAAAGCTACTCGAGAAGGGTAAACACGCCGGATGGAATAGACACGAGAACCGGCAGCAGAGCAGCTTTCGGTCTTAACCTGGCCACAGATCGTTCCTCTAGGTCTATCAGGGAGCCTTCCTGATACATACAGAAGAAAGCGAGAATCGAGACAATACGGATGTATTTGCACGCCATGACGGGGATTGACCTGTCCGAGTCGCTCGCACGGTTCTGGAAGCGGATGAAAGTCCACTATTTTACGAAGGCAGGCACCCTGGGCGCCGTTTAATGCCATTTGAACGGTCTCCTCTCCGTAGCGCCCAGATCACATAGGTTGGAATTGGTTTCCTTGTGCAGGCCCGACGGAGTAGTGGATAGAAAAAGTTAACGTGTTATGCTGAGAGGTAAGTATTGGCACCCCACAGGTTCCCGGGTAGCGGCTGCTCGATCCGACGGATCAAGGGCACATCAATTGAACCCTTGTCGGCATGGTTGGCCGCCGTCATATGTGGGAAGACCGGCAGCATGGATTGACTGTCATGTTCCAACAATTCGGCAGTCGATGTCTCTGCATCACCACTGGCCTTCGTTCACGGACCATCCGACGACAAAGGCAATTGATCTCACCAAGTCTCAGTGACGGTTCTCAACTCGGGTCCTGTCGCCTATTCACCGAAATCTTCGACGGCAACGATGGATGAAGACCAAGGTCCCAAGTACACCGCGTTCTACTTCAGCGATGGGCCGATAGTCTTACAGGTGGAGAGTGTCTTGCTCAAGGTCCATTCCCCTATTCTTGCGATGAATTTGGAAGTCTTTCGTGACATGGTCGAGTTGCCGCAGCCCAAGGATTGCGAGAAGCTGGACGGGTGTCCTGTTCTTGATCTGCAAGATGACGTGGAGGAATTCACGGATACGCTGGGTGCGATATACAATCCTGTATGCGAATTAGTGCTCATACTCTTCCTGTCTTTATCTCATCTCATCCGTTTGGTATATCCACTTCGGCGCCCCGACTCCAAAGCAAAAGTTCGCTAAACACCTTTCCCAACGCTCTTTCAGTGTTCACATTTCCACCAAATATGACAGAGATCAACTCCGCAAAAAGTCCATCCGTCATCTAGGACCCAAATTTCCTTCTATTCTAGACGGCCGCATCACCCTCTTAGAGTCCTAATTTCGCTACGACTCCTCAGACATCGTACGGATCACCACCCCCGACGCTCGCAGGGTCTGCCAAATCCCATCTGTTCTCCCCTGCAGACGTCGCAAACGGTTGATTGAGTGGGACACGAGTGGAAACGTATTTGGTATACGATCCTTTGTGCGTCTATTATCTATCCATCCTCAGACTTGCCCAATCTCATCCCGTTCTTATAATCATTTCGACCCGGGAAGCTCTTTCAATATCCTCCTCTATGCTCTGTCCTACATCCTTCGCGTCTCCACCAAATAAAAAAANTGGTCAACTCCGCGAAAAGTCCATTCGCCTGCTCGAGGCCGAATTCCCTTCCACTCTGGACCTGTGTCACCCTCAACGAGTCTCAGTTCAGCTACAACTGGACTGCAAAGAGACATCGTACGTGTCATTCCCCTTGCCGGGTCTATCAGCCTCTTCTTCTACCTTCGGGGCAGTCATCGGGCGCTAATCTCTATGCAATGCGAACAAACCCTCCTTCGTTGAACCGTGCCTCCGCTGGTACTGCCGGGAGCAAGTTCTGTCTGACTTGGAGGGACGTGGAGGAGTTTGGCACGAGTCCTCATCCTCGAGACGAGTCCGCGGATCGGTCTCGCTGGAGACATGCCTGTTCCAAGTGCTCGGCACATTTGATGATACACAAAGAAAGGAGCGAGAGGGTTCGGAAGAAGTTTCCAAAGTATTCGATCTTGGGGTCTGTGGCGAAATTCATCGGGAGTAGACCTTTTGAATGGATGAGTGAGTAGGGCGTGAGGGGAGATATGTTGTCCGGTTTGAAGATAGCTAAAGTGCGTTGCCGTCACTTTCACGGTCTACCTTGTGGGTGGTGAGCTGATCATGCACTCGGTGTACTCCCTCTCTCACAGGTTCTATTCTCTGCGCTTGTTCAGGCTACCACATGTGTGCTTTTTTTTGCTACGCTTTCAAACATAGATTTTCTTCGAGAAATTTCAACTGGTCCCGCTCCTGCGATCCTTCCCGGTCGTGCCTGTGTCCGCTCCATCGCACACCATTCTCCGATTCTTTTTCTCCGTCTTGCCCCTCTGAGTCGCCGATCCAACCACGCTTATGGGCTCTAGCACCTCTAGTACGGGAATTAGCCCTGTGAACGTGAATCTAACCAGCTTCGATTGGTTTCCCTACCTAAATCAAATTTATACTACGACTAATCCATACCACAGACCAATTGAGCGGTCATTCAAAGACCGGTAAATATTCGTGAAGGTTTACGTCCTTTTCTCTAAACGGCAGAGTGAAAGCGCCCGTACAGCCCTTTGCCCTGTGGTCAGCTCGCTTCACCAGCCAGTTTCAGTAGTGTTGGAAACGTGTGAATGGTGAGTTCGTTCATGTCTTCCAAACGATCGACTTATCGCAGTATTTGCTACCTGTAACCAGCTGGAGGATGCGTGCGTGTTCATTTATTTGTTCGAATCGGTCAATGACAATTGTATTAGTGAAAGCGCCCATAATTCGCGCAGCACTTGGAACCTGTGACCAGGGTGCGTTCCTTCATTTATCCTAAACGGTCAACGGCTTATCGCGGTTGTACTATTGTGTGTACTCATAGGTTGTCCGCAGCACTTGGCACCTGCAACCGGTTCGAGGTGCAGCCAATTTCGGCGCGATTAGGACAATGTGCATGTTCGTGACGTGATGGTCTCGTTTCTTTTCTTTATCCGATGTATGCGTCTAGAACAAGAGAACGGAGTATATAGCTCGTAAGGATTTCGGCTTTTGTAAGCCTCCAACAACCTTCCCTATATTGGCCATACACACCGGCTCTCCGTGACCATATTACGGACGAACTGACTCAGCGGCCCTCGACACTCGCATCACTTCACTATGGGTGATCATCTGAAGCAAACTATAACCATTGAGGTAACCCTTCTATATGCATGAGACACATACGAGCGGACTGGCTGATTATTTTCAAGGAAGCCGAAGCCGTAATAAAAAGTTGGCGAGGTTTCGCCCCATCAGAGCCCAAGGGCTTTNGACTACGAGTCGCCCGCGAAACCCNACACCGAACCCACATGTCGCCGCGCTCTCTGCCCTCGCTAGGTTTCGCGCTGTTTCAGCAGMCACCGATGATGCCTCCAAGTCAGTGGGCGGAGGTCGAAACTTCAGTGATAAACCGAGTCGCGTACGGTACAGAGAGTCGGAAAAGAAGTTGATGGAGTTTGAACAGCAGACCTGGGAATTGTACCAGTTGCAAGGTACTTTGGACCATACCCGTCTTCTCGAAGAGTGTCAGGTTAGAGCTCAAAGGGGAGACCACGAGGCTAAGCGGCGATTGGAAGTGCTTAACATCTTCCACGCAACCCGCCACGAGAATCGTGCCGACCGCTGGGAGCTTCCCCCCGATCACCCGAAGTGGCAAAAGCTCGAGGAGGTCACGCCAGATCCCCAAGTTCAAGCAACGTGGGGTCCCCGACTTTGGGCGCTTCTGATCGGCAACGACAGATACCCTCAGTCTCCGCTTAGGGGAGCCGTGAACGACTCAATGGCTTGGAAGGTCTATCTCATCGACTTCCTTGGTGTGCCGGAGGACCATATTACGCACATTGAGAATGCCAAGAGAGAGACCATGGTCACGGCCCTCTACAACCTTCGAGACAACGACAAAATCAAGGAAGGTGATCATATTCTCTTCGCATATGCCGGCCACGGATCGAGATACGATGCCCAAGTCTACTCCTTCGAAGACGATATCGGTCACCGGGCTGGATCGATTGAAGCGCTTTGCCCCGTTGACCGCGGTCTTCCCCGCCGACGAGGTACCCCCGACATATCTGACAGAGAGGTACTTCTGATACTCTCGGAGATTCACGATCAGACCAAAGCCGACATCACTGTCGTCCTTGACTGTTGTCATTCGGGGGGAGGAACTCGAGAATTGAATGTTGATTCGCATTCTCGTACTTTGGCACCGTTGATTGACCCGGAGGTCATCAAGCGAATGTTTGTGGAGGCAGATGAACATCCCCGTCGCCGTCCTTCCACCATATCCGTGCGCTCCCAGGCTTGGGCCAGTGCTACAGTCGACATATACCGACCCGTTCTGTTGGCTGCCTGTCAAGATACCGAGCTTGCTTGGGAGGAGAAGCAGAGTGGACTGTTTACTTCCGCGGTACTGCGAATTCTACGCTCAGAGATGGGGAAAGGTTTGACTTGTTCAGGCCTGATTGAAGCTGTTGGCCCTTTACGTCGCAGTCAGAAACCGAGGTTCGATGGAGCGGACACGATTCCGTTCCAACCCAGGAATACCGTAATTGATGGCGCACGTTCCAATACTTCGTCCTCCTCCATTCCCTCCTGCTAGACGCCTCCTTGACCTTTCCCCCTTCTTTTTCATCTTTTCTTTGGCATGGGTAGTGCGCCGCCTCTCCGACGAGATAGTTCGTTCACTCTCCCTGTTGTTCCTTTCGCTTCGCTGACCTTGTTTCCCTTTCCCTAATCCTTTCATCCCATTGACTATCGTCGGAAGTTCGTCGATATATTATCTCTTACTTGGCACGGTTCGAGTTGCCTGTATATATATCAGAATTCCGAGGATTTTTGTCTGAGATGACGAACTATATACTCCCACCTACGAATTATTTCACTGATCCTACCGTCCCCTCTTCGTTCCTCTCACTCTATAATGGATATAGCTTGACGCAACGATTCCCTGGCACTCTTCAGCTAAATTTTTTCTGCGATCATACTTAGAAACCCTCACTTTCAATCCGTCCTTGGGATAGAGACGGTTGGTACAAGAGGAGGGAAGTATCCCAGATTTGCTCGGACTTGATGCCGAAGTCCGTGAGAGCGAATGACTAAGTGCCATGCCAGCACCTGTTGCTAGAAATGTCTTGTCACCGTCTCTTCACCGTCTCTGTGGCCGCTGCTGGCCGACCATCCAACCCGAAGCCTATGATCTTTTCACCGGATACCTCGACGACGATTTCTGAAGGCCAGGGGACCAAGCATGGCGCGTTTCACCTCAATAACGGATTGACAGTCCTGCGGCTGGGGAGCTTGGTGGATTCGCCTATTCTTGAGAGGCATTAGGACGTTCTCCGTGATATTGTTGAAGGATTGGGAGAAGCTGGACAGGTTTCCTGCTCTCTATCTGCAGGATAATGTGGAGGAACTCACGGTGGATACACTGAGCGCGATATCTGATCTCATGTGCGAATTAGCCCTCGTCCTCATTTTCCCTTTGTCTCATCTGATCCGTTTGGTAGAGCCACTTCGACGCCTCGACTCCCAAAAAAAAGGCTCTCTCAACACCCTTCTCGACGCTCCTTCAAACTTCTCATATCCACCAAATGCACCAAATACAACAGAGATCATCTCCGCAAAAAGTCTATCCGTCTTCTAGAACCCAAATTCCCTTCTACTCTAGACGGCTGCATCGCCCTCTCGAAGTCCCATCCATTCTCCCCTACAGACGTCGTGAACGGATAATTGAGTGAGATGCAACTGGAGATGTATCGTTCGCTTTAAGCATGGTTAAAGTGCGTCGCCCTCCTTTTAGTCTACCTTTTGGCTTATGAGCTGATCACATATTCGGTGCCCTCTCTCTCATACAAGTCCTTTCCCCCTCTTTATATTACGTTCCATGCTTGTTTATACTTGGTACATTTCCAGCCAGATATTTCCTTCCATAGTGAAACTGGTCCACCTTACAATCCTTTCCATTCGTATCTGTTTCAGGACCTCGCCAATTCAACCTCGCTTATAGCTGATTACTCGGTCCTAGAGTCAACCCTGTTATCATGACACAGAATATAACCGGTTTCAGGTGATTCCCCGAATGCATCTTATGACCGAGCCACCGGCGAATCGAAGCGTGATTACAAGAATGGTGCATGCTCGTAAAGCTACAGATTTCATCTCTGCTAAATAGTCAAAATGAGCGGGGATTAGAACAACGTGCATGGCGCGTGTTCGTTCGNTTTGTGCAAAATCATCAATCTCTTATCGCGATTGAATTGGTTAGTGTACCCATGACTTGTTTGCAAAACCTGGCGCCTGTGACCGTCCCGAGGGTGTGGTGCTCGTTCAACCATTGCAGCCGGTCAACGGCTTCTTGCGGTTGTATTACTTGACTTATTTGCAGGACTGGGTACGTGTGACCAGCGCGAAAGTACGTTTCCGTCCATTTTTTCTCAAAAANCCAACGGCGTATCACAGCTGTAATGAATGCGCCTATACTTATTCACAGCACCTGGCAGCTCGAGCTACAGACCAATTTCGGAACGATTAGAACGATGTGCATGTTTGTAAATGTACTAATTTCGTTTCTTCTTATCCCGGGGCGCGAGAGAGGAAGCTATATAGCTAGTAGGGATCCTCCAATACCCTTCCCTTTGCTGGCCAGACACTGATGCTCCGTGACCATATTGCCGACGAACTCAGTTGGTGACCCTCGGAAATCGCACTACGGTCATTACATTTACGATGGCTTATAACATGAAGCAAGCTGTTACCGTCGAGGTAACGCCCTTCGTCCGCATGTGACGCAGTGAAGCGGATTGGCTGATTATTTTCAAGGAAGCCGAGGCTATAGTCAAACATTTGACCAAGGGCTTTGACCATCCACCTATCAAGCCTACACCCCATCCATACGAGGCTGCGCTCTCTGCCCTCGCAAAGTTTCATGCTGGTCCATCCGCCACCACAGATACCTCCAAGTCGTTGGGCGGCAGTGAAGACTTTAGCGGTGAACTGGGTAACATACAGCAGCGAGAACTGGAAAGGAGGTTGATGGAGTTCGAACAGCAAACCTGGGACTTGTACCAGTTGCAAGGCGCTCTGGATCGTACCCGTCTTCTCTACGAGTGCAAAATTCGGGCTCAAGGAGGAGACCACGACGCTAGGCGGCGACTGGAGGTGCTCGGCATGCCCCAGAAAACCTGCCATCAGAATCGCTGGGAACTTCTCCCCGATCAGCTGAATTGGCGAGATATACCGGAGGTCGCGCCAGATCCCCAGGTTCAAGCGACCTTGGGTCCCCGGCTTTGGGCGCTCCTGATTGGCAACGATAACTATCCCCAGTCTCCCCTCAAGGGAGCCGTGAACGACTCCCTAGCTTGGAAGTTCTATCTTACCGACTTCCTTGCTGTACCGGAGAGCCATATTACACACATCCAGGATGCCGACAGGAAGACTATGATCGCAGCCCTCTACGACCTTCGAGATAACCTCAATATCAAGGAAAGCGACCATATTATTTTTGCATATGCCGGCCACGGGTCGAGATACGATGCCCAAGTCTACTCCTTCGAAGACGATACCGGTCAGCGGGCTGGATCGATTGAAGCGCTTTGCCCCGTTGACCGTGGTCTTCCCCAGCGAAGGAGCGCCCCCNGACATATCTGACCGAGAGATACTTCTGATACTCTCGGAGATTCACGATCAGACCAAAGCAGACATCACTGTCGTCCTTGACTGTTGCTATTCTGTAGGAGGAACCCGAGAATTGCGTGTTGATTTGCGTCCCCGCACCTTGGCACCCTTGATCGACCCGGAAGTCATCCAACAAATGTTTGTGGTGGCAGATGAACACCCCCGTCGCCATCCTTTCACTATATCCGTACGCTCCCCAACTTGGGCCAGCTCTACGGTCGATATTTACCAGCCTGTTCTGTTGGCCGCCTGTCAAGATACCGAGCTTGCTTGGGAGGAGAACGAGCGCGGACTGTTTACTTCTGCAGTAGTGCGAATCCTACGCTCGGAAAAGGGGAGAAGCCTGACTTGCTCGGGCCTAATCAAAGCCATTAATCCTTTAAGCCATAATCAGAGACCATGGTTCGGTGGAAAGAACACGATTCTGTTTCAAGCGAAGACCAGCGGTACTGTTGGCGCTCTTTCTAATTCCTTCTCATCCTCCTTCTTTACACTTCTGCGACGCCTATTTGCCTTCTTTTCATCTCGTCTATGGCACTGGTAGTTATTTCATTTCCCATATACTACAATACTGTTGAGTATGTATGGCTATGTATTCTTTGAAATTGACATGTCAACTTATATATTGTATATCATATCAACGGCGCAAGGTCCCAATCAGTAACGACCAACTTCCACACCGCCTCAACCGGCTTTGAGTTATGCAACGCCAGTTCTGATTGCTGAGTCGATGATGCCGTGTCTATCAGCCTCATCTTCCTTAGCGTGATTCTTCTTGAACATCAGAGTAATGAAGTGATTGAGATCTCTTTGTGATATAACTATCCCAATTGCCAGCAGAAAAAGATGCTACAACTGTGGACAATAATTATACTAAGGAGTGGGAACAGAGGAAATGTCATAAACAAATTTTGCAAATGCTGGGCCAAGTGTGTTATGCTCCAGGAAACAGTGAATGTCTTAGTTTAGGGTAGGTGTGTCAAGCAGCCCATAAAGTGTACCGGACACAAACCTATGGAAGTTAGGTGGGAACAAACATGTACAAATGCCACCCACTTTAACCGGCACTTGCCCACACCCATTAGTAGTCACTCCTTATGACGACCTTAGCTCTTAAGTCCAAATGCAAGATAGTTCACGCCATGTGAAGTATAAGCAGAAAAGTGGATAGATTTGCTAGTAAATACAAGTAAAAATAAAACAGTGATATGATGATGTCACTTGAGCAGTCTATGGATCTGCATCGTTGTCATTGCCAGAGAGTTGACAGGACTCAGACTGTCAACCTATGATTGATAAACAAAGCTTCAAGAAAGAGGGAAGATGGGATAGCACAACTGAGGCCTCGAAGGAAGTGGGCAAAAGCCATGAGGCTCTTTGCTCCACTCTGGAATCCCTAGTCTAAGAAAGCCGAGATGAGCTGCGATTCCCAGACATTAGGAGTCCTGCGACACATCGAGTGAAACTTGGACCCCTTACTTTAGGAGCAGAGGACTCACATAGTGTTAACGACGCATGTGTGGCATTGTTAGCCTGATGAATTCTTCCTGTGGTGTGGATTTTGCTTGCATGTAAGGTGCGAGGATTTGAGCATGCTTTCTGAGGTAGGTTCCAAAAGCATCACTGGCCCATCTACCCTTTACTTTATGACATCAAAAGGTACCCCTCAGAGTAGGTAGCATAAGGTTGCCCCAATGTGAATACTGTGACCCTTGAGTGGTTTGAGACCTGCCTTGCATGCTGCTGCATGAACCACCTCAAGAAATTTTGTTTTGATGAGGGCCTTCATCTTGTTGCCTGCTATGCGACATGCAAAAAGTGGTCCCTCTCTCAGGGGCTTATTGATGTCCAGGTGCATCTTTAAGCTGGCTTCTGGGTCTGTGTCGCCATCCTGCTGTGACCATGCAACATCCTCTTCTTGCGTGGTTTTCGTTTTCGGAATGTGAAAAACGGTTGATCAATGGCTGTCTTTGTCTGCTGGCTTGACATGTGTTTGGGGGTTGAAGGCTGTTAGGGATTTTACAACAAACTCCCCTAACCGTGCTGCAGAATAGAATGTGGTGGTGAGACATGCGTAAACAGCAATGTGAAGAGGGTCTGAGAGATTGAGCATACTGCAAATGGTGCTTATGTAATCTTTGGTCCATGGCTCCCTCTTCTTTGTCTTCGAGACCACTGGTGTTAGGGCCTGTGCTGCCTTCAGCAGAGCGTCAACTTTGTCTTGGTTCATCTGCCAGGGGATGCCATGCAAGATATGCCATGCCCTCACCCTGAATACATAGTTCCTGATTGATGCTGCCGCATATAGCCCCGCTAGTGCTGAGATGAAGGCTGTGATCAGAACCGGTGAGGCAGGTGTTCTTTGTGCTAGACAGCATTTCTCGCATGGCAATGCGAGTCCTTGTGTCGCGCAGCTACAAGTAGGGAGAGTATGTTGTTGAGACATACCGTATACTATGGATCAGCTACTGGGTGATGCTTGAGGGATGTACTACTGACTTTGCTTAATAGAAAGTGCTTCAAGATTTATTCGTACTAAACTACATGGTTTATATACTACTTGAATATGTGACCGTAACGTCACATAAAGTCACCTAGTGGTCTGTGCACATTGGATGACTGAGCATTGCGTGCTTAAGGTGCAATACTGACACCATTATGACGCTTTGCTCTAGAAGCTGAACCTAGAATACTACTAGACCTACTATATACCGAATATACTGCGTAATACTATTTATAGAGGTTTATGTAATAAGCGCCATGGAACAGGCGTCTATTTCACATAAGTTCAACACTCCCCTTTGCGTGCTATTCCACAGCAAATAGTTAAGCGCCTATTATGCTTAGTGAAATACCAAGCCTAATGACTTGTGGAATGTTTCAAACTTAACCCATCCAAGGGGCTTAGTGAATATATCCGCTGGATTTTTGTCGGTCGGGATGTAGAATAAGCTTACTCACTTCTCTTCTACATACTCCCTCATCTTATGATATCGCACTTCAATATGTTTTGTGCGCTTTTCCATGACTGGTTCGAGACGTTAAAAATAGCGCCCTGATTATCAACATAGATCGGTGTGGGAGCTTTCATTGGAAACCCTAATTCTCCCAAAAGCAGCCGAAGCCAAGCAACTTGCTTTGCGCAATCAAACAAAGCCATATATTCGGCTTCTGTWGATGACGTAGCTATTGATTTTTGGGTGAATGATTTCCAAGAAACCGCGCCGCTCGCGAGGAGGACTAGATTGCCCGTTTGGGAGAGCCTGTGCGTAGGATCCTGGGCATAATCAGCATCGGTATAAGACTCGAGACCAAAGGCCATGCCCTTGCGTCCTTCGTAAACTAAAGAATAGTTACGAGTGCCGCCAGATATTTCATTATGTAAAGAGCCTTAGATAAGTGCTCTTCGGTCGGGTTGGCGCAATGCTGTGCCAATTTGGTAACAGCGTAGGCAATATCGGGTCGTGTTCCCAGCATCAAATAGAGCAAGGATCCGATCACTGATTGATACTTG
>JANBPK010001223.1:0-62519 GCA_027579435.1 Candolleomyces eurysporus | reverse complement strand
ACTCTGCAATTTTGTATTTTCTCTGCAGCCCGGGTGGGGACTGCTCGTCAGTGCCTCATTTCCAGGGCATGGNCAACGCCCCCCCCGCCGTCCAGCGATNATTCACCGGCTCTCATAAACACCGTGCACGTGCCATGCTGACTCAGCCCTGCCCAACCGTCCCGCCAGCGCTCCAAGACGCCCACCATCCACCATGGTCAGGATCATCATCAAAGGAGGTGAGTGCGTCGTGTCTGCGGTCGATGTGCGCGCTGACATCCTCTGAACAGGCGTCTGGAAGGTAGTCCCGCTCGTGCTCCGTCGCTGACCCGTGCTCATCTCTTCCCAGAACACCGAGGACGAGGTGCTCAAGGCCGCCATCGCAAAGTATGGCAAGAACCAGTGGGCCCGCATCTCCTCCCTCCTCGTGCGCAAGACCCCCAAGCAGTGCAAGGCCCGGTGGTACGAATGGCTCGATCCATCCATAAAAAAGACAGAGTGGTCCAAGGCGCGTCGCACCCCTCCCATTCCTCTGCCCGTTCCAACCTTTTTTCTCCAGACCGAAGATGAAAAGCTCTTGCACCTCGCCAAGATCATGCCCACCCAGTGGCGCTCCATTGCCCCCGCCGTCGGTCGAACCGCCACCCAGTGCTTAGAGCGCTACCAAAAGCTTCTCGACGAGGCCGAGGCCAAGGACAATGAAGAACTTGGTCTCACCGGTCCTGGGGGGGGCGGGTCCCGGTGTAGAAGACATTCGCCGTCTTCGTCCTGGAGAGATCGACCCCGACCCGGAAACCAAGCCCGCTCGTCCCGACCCCATCGACATGGACGAAGACGGTACGTGTCCGTTCGTCTTTCCCAACATACCTGACTCATATCCTTGCAGAGAAGGAGATGCTTTCCGAGGCTCGTGCTCGTTTGGCCAACACTCAGGGAAAAAAGGCCAAGCGGAAAGCCCGCGAGCGTCAGCTTGAAGAAGCCCGTCGGCTCGCAGTCTTGCAGAAGAAGCGAGAACTCAAAGCTGCTGGTATCATGTGCGTGACGATTCGTCATTCCTATTCTCAAATCTGACATATTCAACAGCATGCGTTCCAAGACGAAGAGAAGGGGAATGGATTACAATGCCGACATTCCTTTCGAGAAGAAACCAGCTCCTGGTTTCTACGACACGTCGGAAGAGCAAGCCGTCGTCGCCGCTCCTCCCGTCGGACAGTCATTGCGAAGATTGGAAAACAAGCGAAAGCCGGAGGAGGAGGAGCTCGAACGGAAGAAGCGCCAACGCAAGAACAAGGAGGGCGAACACGAAACCAAGTTCATGCCAGCCCGTGATGCTCAAATCCAAAAGCTCAAGGAGGCAGAGTCTATCGCCCGCAGGCGCAAGCTTGTCTTACCTGGTGCTCAAGTCGGCGAGGCCGAGTTGGAGGAGATTGTCAAGATTGGCCAGGCCGGTGAAAGCGCCAAGGCGTTGGTTGGGGGTGGAAGCGATGCGAGCGGCAAACTCTTGAGCGACTATGATGGCCTGGAAGCAGCTCGTATGGCTAGAACACCGAGAACGGCCCCTCAGCGTACGTATCTACCCCTTCTTTACCGCTATCTTTCTACTGACGCGCGTCTTTAGAGGATACCGTAATGATGGAAGCCCGGAATCTCAGAAATATGACGACTCAACAAACCCCTCTACTCGGAGATGAAAACACGCCTCTGCATTCCGCACCTGGTGGTGGAACCGGGTTTGAAGGCGCCACGCCTCGCCATCAAGTCGCGTTTACACCCAACCCCCTTGCAACACCGTTTCGTCAGGATGGTTACAACGTGGGGGCAACACCGCGAACAGATGGTGGCAGAGTCGCTGGCACGCCTATGCAGACACCTCTCCGCGATAACCTCGCCATCAACCCAGCTGACGCTGCTGCGGCTCAATTGACGTCAGCGAAACGAGCTTTGCGGGCTGGTTTCATGAGCCTTCCCAAGCCCGAAAATAACTTTGAGCTCCTCGTTCCTGATGATGAAGAGGGGGGCGAGGAGACCGCAGCAGGCGCTCGATTGTCTGAAGAAGATGCTGCCGAACGCGATGCACGGATAAAGCGTGCCAAGGAGGAAGAAGAGCGGAAGGCACTTGCGAGACGTTCGCAAGCCGTGCAGCTTGCCCTACCTCGACCGGCCAACGTTAACACACAGAGTCTTATCTCTCGGTTCCAGCAGGACATTAATGACGACGATGCAGAGGCTGCTGCAACTCGTTTGATTGATGCAGAAATGGCAGAACTGTTGAAGCATGACGCCATTTCGTACCCCTTGCCAGGGACGACGACGCCAGGTGGAGTGCAGTCTGGATATGTTCCTCCTGCGGACGAAGATATGGAGGCAGCAAAAGCCTTGATTCAGCAAGAGCTTGCGCAGATGGTGGGGTACCCCTCTGCGAACGCGTCTCAGATCAGGGAGGGACTCGTGGCTTTGGCGAATGCGGACATTCCGTCTGAGGACGTGTCGTGGGCTGCACGGCGGACGAGGCTTGCGTACCATCCCAAGCTCCAGAGGCTTGTCGACCCGGAGGAGATGTCGCCAGAGGAGAGGGTGGAGGGCTATTCTATCCAGTTGGGCCAGTATCGGGAAGCCATGACCAAGGTTGCGAGCAAGGCTGCGAAGGCGGAGAAGAAGTTGGGCGTGGTGTTGGGTGGATACCAGGCGAGAGGGCAGGCACTTGCGAAACGCCTCACCGATGCGTTTGCTGAGACCCAGCAGACCCAGAGAGAGCTGACGAGTTTCTCAAGACTGCGGACGAATGAGTCTGTGATGGGACCTCGTCGAGTAGCCTTACTGAAGGAAGAGGTTGATAAGCTGGAGCAACGGGAGAGGATGTTGCAGCACAGGTACGCCGAATTGGATCACGAGAAGAAGGAGTCGGAGGTACGGGTCGCGACACTGGAGGAGAAGGTTATGGCTATGGTTGAAGCTTTGAACGAGGCCCAGCTTGCTGCCATGGATGAGGACGATGCTTAGAGCTTCGACGACGATGTGTACGAGTTGTATTGTTTTTAAATGTATTTACAGGTCATTATTTTTGATCTTCCTAATTGCCTCGAGGCTTTGCTTGTTTGGTATGGCGTACCGCTGATGAATGCTAAAAAGACTGCGTGGGTGACAATATCACGTCTTCTTTCTTTGCTTAGGACGATGTGCCTCTTTCGTTCGCTGTTCTCCTCTTTTTCTTCCTGTATTTGGCACTGACCATGTCCGTCGTGTACGCTACTACAACGATTCTCGGTCAGCCGAGTATCGTTACGACCACACTCTACAAGGCTCCTCCCAGCGCTATCGCGGTACCCACTCTCAATGCATCGACCAAGAGCAGGATACCAGTTGCAGCTATTGCTGGTGGAGTTGCTGCAGGTGTAGTACTTGCCATCGGCGCGACTATCGCTTGGATTTGGTGGGGACGGTCGATCGACCGGGCAGCAGAGAAGCAAAGGAGAGAAGCGGTGAGCAAAAACATGCTATCATGCGCACTCGACGGAACGGGTGCTTCGCGATGATAGAAGCTCAATCGACAATGAATTGATCTTAGGCAACGAGGTATAACACCCTTCGCAATTCAGGCGGAATTAGCAGACCTCGACCTCAGAAACGCGCTCGGCAGATGCATGGACGGCCTTTGGAGAAGCAAGTCAAGTTTGCAACGACCGGAGAACGGAACGGGAGCGGAAACAACTATAGTGCGCATACAAACACTTTGCAGATCCCACCACCGGCGAAGAGGGTGCAGCGGAAAGCCAGGATTTCGAACGTCCGGAATTCGAGGGAAGCTCCCGGGCCAAACCTACCTGTGGACGAGAACCGCGGACGACGACTGCGTGAGGTGGACATTGAGCGCTACCCGCGGGAAGAGAGACGGCCCGTCACAATTGATGAGGAGAGCAAGGTTAGAAGTTTGAATAGATGGTCATGGACATCTAGTTTGGACTTTTTGTTCAGTCGGTCAAGTAGGCACGCGCGGGAGGAGATGTCACAGAGGGCTACCCTGGTTGGGTCGCTTTCGGACACTGACGGACAGAGCAGTCGGGTAGTGCCAATGGGGGTTGCGTTGTGATAGCAGAAGCCATTAATCTATTGCGTCTAAGATGGACATGCACAGTAACACGTATTACAGTGACTTGAGGTACTCCTGCAATTGTGATGGTGAGAGAGGAAGGAGACACGGGTGACGAGTTTGGACTCACCTGCTCGAGTTTGGCGACAGTGGACTTGAAGCTTTCTACCTCTTTCCAGCAGTTCAACGAGGTGGTTGCGTTTCGTCTAGCAAATAGGAATCAATATGTTGTAAAAGTGTGAAGAGTCGAGTGACCGACCGGTAGCATTCGGCCAAGACGGAGCCTGCAGCCTGCACCTCTGGATATTCTGAGAGGTCGCGTTTGGCATGGTATTTGTTAATTTTATTCCGGATTTCTTCAAGGTCACCGAAGAGGGCAGCACTGGTTTTGACGTCGCCAGAGGTGGTCCCGTCATTGGCCGAGGCGTCGCCTGCCATGCCCTTCTCGCGGTCGAGGTTCTCCTTCTCGAGGGCATGCTCAATTTGCTGGCGCACGTCCTCTTCCTCCCTCCTGAGGTGCTCGAGTTCGCCCTGGATGCGAGCGCGGATGTGGGAGTCGATTAGGGACTGGCGCTGGGGGGTGGTTTCGGTGGTCTCGAGGTTGTCGGAGAGCTGGTTGACGACATCTGGGGAGAACTGGGGCGAGGTTGTGAGATGGACGACAGCAGAATGCAAGGAACAGAGCTCACAGAGATGGGGACTTGGTTCTGGAAAACCTTTTCGTCTGCCTCTGGCTTTGACTGACCGGCACCCATGATGAAAGCGAGAAACAAGTCGGTGATGTCACGTGTGAATGTCAGAGCCCGCCTTGCCTTCTGGCCACCATGTCCCTCGCCCTCCTGCCCCCCATTTTCTCCACCCTTTTCCGTCTTTTTGCCTATGTATTTCTCCAGATAATCCCCACCCGCCTTGCGATCCCGGTCCTCCCTCTCCTCCACCTCGGCTACCTCTCTGCACTCTATCTCTCCCTCTCCACCGCCCCAGAGCCCCACGATCCTGATGCAAAGACATCGCAGCCAAAGGACAAGGACCCCTCCCCACTGGCCGCCGTCCTCCTAGGGCTCAAGACGCGAGATCGTCTGCCCAATGTCCTCAATGTCCTCATCAACACCGGCCTTTTACTGGCCAGTCTCGACCTTGCCCTCAATCCTCTCCTTTTCCCAGAGCAAGACGTCACTTTCACCCGAGTTGGAGCCGTGTATCCTGATGCAGCCAAGATCATGCTCAGGTATCCTTTGGTCAATGAGACTGAGCACGAAGTCCAAATTCTCTACCGCGAGGTCACCCAGTCCGTCGCCTCTTGGCAAGACGGACCGTTCATTACTCTGTCCAAGGACAACGACTGGGTGAACGCCACTCGTCTCGGAAACCTTTGGCCCGATACCAAATATGAATGTGAGTGTGGTCTTTGCATAGCTCGCGAGTTTCTTTAACCATTGTCCAGACATCTTCTCTAGCGCCGACGGGATCTTGCTTCCTTATCCCAGAGCTCCCATTCACTTCCAGACCTTCCCCGACCCGCGCCTCAATTCAGGCTCTCATTTCAAGTTCATTGTCTCGTCCTGCATCACCCCAAATTTCCCCTACAAAGGGCCATTGGCAAGAAATAACATCCAAGGCTTTGAACTCCTCAGCCAGTCTCTCACACCCCCACCCGCGCCCATTGCGTCCGTTCTAGCAGCTGAGACAAACGAAACAGATTCAGCTGCAAGCAATGAGACGGAGATTGTCACCTCTGCTCCAGTCACCTCCATTTTCCCCAAGTTTATGCTTTTCTTGGGTGACTTTATCTACGCCGATGTGCCAGTTTACTTTGGAGACGACGAGGACGCGTACCTCCGTCTTTATCGAAGGACCTATGCAAGCGCTAGCTATAGAAAGATCTATGAACATCTTCGTATGTACTTTTTTTTTTCTGGGTCTTTTCCGACACTAAATTCTAAATTTTCTGGTAGCCATGCTGCATGCTTACGACGACCACGAGGTGCGTTGATCGCTGAAAGCCTGGCAGCGCATTCCCAGTTAAGCTCCCGAGTCCAGATCATCAACAACTACGGTGGTAGCGGTTTAGATCCCTCACCATATCCTACCGCAGCGAACGCATTCAAGCTCTACAACGGTGCTGTCAACTATGATTCGCCTGCCCTTGGTGACCATTATTTCAATTTCACTTATGGCGACGTCGCATTCTTCGTTATGGATACTCGCCGCTATCGCTCCGATCCCGAAACCGTCTCGCCCCTTGAACGAACGATGCTGGGGGAGAAACAGTTGGAGGCGTTCAACTCATGGCTTGCCAAGGCGCGTTGCTTTTCTTAGCCTGTTCATCTCCGCGAAACTGATACTGGTATTAGGTCAACAATACTGCAACGTTCAAGTTTATCGTCTCTTCCGTTCCATTCACCTCTCTTTGGGGCCACGACGCAGTCAAGGACTCGTGGGGTGGATATCAAGTAGAGAAGACCCAGATCTTGCAAGATTTGCACTCTGTTCCCAACGTTTTCATCCTCTCGGGTGATCGTCACGAGTTTGCTGCCATTGAATTCACAGGAGAGAGTGAAGGATCATACCCTGTCCAAGAGATCTCTACAAGTCCTCTGAATATGTTTTACATCCCATTTGTTCGCACCCTCAAGTTGCAGAGTGAAGAGGTGGTTCAAAGGACGAGAACCGAGGTTACTTTGACGGAAGATGGCCCTCAGGTTGAGACTTTCGATGAAGAAATTCCTCGAGAGAAGGTGTTGGAATATATTGCGAGAGGCACCGTGAAATGGTATGTTGCTCCCTGTTCAAGGACCATTCAGTCCACTAACAGACTGTCAGGTCTTCTATTGAAGTCGATACGACCAACAAGACCAGGCCTTTGCTCCGTCTCGAGACCTGGATCGATGGAAAGGTTGCTTACCAGTAAGTTTTCCATTCCAGCCTATTCATCACCAACCTCACGCTTCGTTCCTAGGGCCGAGACAATCGGCAGCCCCGTCAAGTTCGCATCCAAGGCGCTCACCTACGTACCATCTAGCATTAAACAACTCTTGGAAAAAATTGGTTTCCAGTCCAAGCAGTGGTTTTGATTAGATTTTGANTTTTTTTGGCATCTCACTGACTATTGCACTTATACTGACACTGATATTATAGAACGTAAGGTACGATATTTACCGCCCCCTTGTATTTTTGCCCGTGCGTGTATCATCGATCATCGGCTATTACTATGTACTTCCCTTGTCCTGCGTAAATCGTTTTTGCACTTGAGCATAGTGGTCCATCTCTGCTTGGCTAACGCTAGGCACTAAATTTCGAAGAGCGAGCTCAAAGTCTTCGGAAGTGACTGTGACGAGGATCTCTTCTGGTGTAGCAAGCTCCGACAGGTAGTACTGTGGTGTGATAGGATAAGGATGACGAGTGTCGCGTGGACCCTTGTTTAGTTCATCTGTGGCTAGCGTTAGATGTGGGTTCATCCGATGTAAAGTTGCACGCACCGATTTTTGTCTCCAGTGTCATAGCCTTCCGCGACATGGCATTCAGCATTGCATCGGAACAGAGTGCATAAAAGTCTGCTCCTGTATAGTTGTAAGGACACTGCTCTGCCACTTTGCGAAGGTCCAGGTCAGGATCAAGGCGGAACTTCCTTGTCAAGGCTTCCAGGATGTTGAGTTGCGCTTCGTGGGTGTCACTAACGCCGAGGTACAGCATTCGGTCAAACCTACCGGTCCACTATGTCAGTCACAGCCCACAATTCATACAGCTTCCCGGCCCCACGTACCTTCCAGGACGGAGCAAAGCAGGGTCCAGAAGGTCCGGACGGTTAGTAGCTCCAATCACGAAAACATCGGAACCCGCAGAGCTACCTGCCATGCCATCAAGCTCAGCCAGAAGTTGACTGACGATTCGGTCCATGACGCCTCCCGAATCCCCATGGTTTCCTCGTTTTGGTGCTATGGAGTCCAGCTCGTCGAAGAAGATGACACACGGCTTTGCGTCTCTAGCTTTTTGGAAAACTCGACGAACGTTGGCTTCGGATTCTCCAATGTACATGTTGAGCAATTCAGGACCTTTGACAGAGAAGAAATTCAGGGAGCACGAGGTTGCGACCGCCTTTGCGATCAGAGTTTTGCCTGTGCCAGGTGGGCCGTAAAGTAGGATGCCTGCAGGACAGTTAGCCAAAAATTTTCTTAGAAAAGTAAGTATCTTTGCCACAAACCTGAACGTTTCTTGAGGCCGTCCGCAAATAGCTCTGGATGCTCGAGAGGAAGTTGGATGGTATCCAAGATATCCGACTTGACGTGAGCCAATCCACCAACGTCATCCCACGAAACGGTCGGGATTTTCGGGGCGCCAATGCTTTCAGAATAGACTTCCCTTGCTTTCCCCAGGGCGTTGTCAAAGTCACAAGCCATCATGTCGAACCCAGCAAGCCGAACATACGACGTCTGGCTTTCGCTATATCTTCACATAGGTGAGCAGGCGAATGTAGCTCAAAGCTCGAGTCACACACCGGCCTTTGAGAACTCGTTCGAGGGCTAGCACCTTACTTCTTGCTACCAAGTCAACCAGATCTGCGGCTACGAGGGCTGCAGTCTGAGTTGCCAGCTCGGGGATGGACACGTCGGACGCCAGGGAGGCGTTTCGCAGTAGAGTATTGAGTATCTCATGTCTAGCACGCTCGTCCGGCACCTAATGGAGTCAAAGAACTGTTACTGATATGGGAAGAGCACGCTTACTTCGATCGAGACCTCGTGCTTGAACTGGGATAGTATTGAGGGTGGAACCTGGGATGGATCACTGGCTATCCCAACGAGGATCACAGGGAACCCCGTCATCTTCCAACTGGTTTGTAGGTTTGTAATGCATTCTTTGAGTACATTCGTAAGCGGCGGTTCTAGAGTTGACCATTGAATTCAATGCATTGCTTAAAGAAATTGGCGTGCCTACCTTTGCCCGAGCCGTCATTTCCCTGGGTGCTTTGAGCGAGAGCTTCAAGCTTCCTAAGGACAATTATACAGGGACTGCAGCTGACTGCCTGGTCGAACCGAACTCTCAGCGTCGCTTCAGTCTTGGTATCCGTCTCCCCGATCAAATCATAGCAGTTAACCTAGGTATGTTTAAACGCCAACCTAATCTTCAGTGGGTGCCAGCAGACATACCTCCAAAAGATGAATTCCAAGTTTATATGCAACCCATGCAACGGTGGTGAATTTGCCTATGCCGCGATTGCCCTTGATTAGGAATGATAGATCGAGACTGCAATCCTGCGAGAACTTGGCCAGCGAGGCAGCCACCATCGAGGACAGCTTTCCAAATGGGCTGGAAGGAGATAATGAAGAGGCAGCTGTCCTCGTCAGGTGGTCAAGAACGCTTCGGCCAGAGGTGTGGTCTATTTTGGTTCAGGTCAAACGAAAGATAGATATAAAGTGAAGCATAATATATTTACCTGTTTCGAAGTAGGCACCAACATCTGGAATTCTCGAGTGTTCCAATCCGGCTTGAACAATCCGAGTCACTTCTGGGTCGACGAAGCACCCGAGCTCTCCCATTCTTGAACCGAGAAACATGTCTTGCAAGTTGACTCCAGAATTGTCAGCGAGAATTTCGTATTCAACGTTGGTTATCATGAAGAAAACAAGCCCGTTCGAGTTAGGATGACCACTTAAGTCACTGGGAACATGAAAGATGAAGAGTCTTTCGAGCACAGCAGGCAGCGGTTGACACTCACATTGGGCCTAACTGTAGTTCTCCGTCGCCACCTTCTCCTTCGGCTTTTTCTTGTGTCCAACGAGAGGAATCGCTCTCAATAGCGACTGCAATCAGGTCGCCTTGCTTTACCAGTCGCGTTGCCCCTTCAAAGTAAGACTTGAGGCCAGACAAGAAGGCATTTTGGTATTGTCTGGAGATAGACAATGGAGAAGCGACTCGAGCGACTGTGATGGTGCGGGCAGTGGGGATGAAAGGCCGGTGCGAGCCGAATGGACTTGGTTGAAGCTTCACTGCATTGTCAGCTTGTGTAGGAGATTCGCTGGAGTCTTGACCGCAGATATTGTGAAGCAGGACCGGCGATGCCTTCAAAGTTCCGCTGTGTCATTCTTTGAGACAAAGATCATCTTGTGAAAGTGGGCCGTCATACCTCTTGGTTACCGATGTATCGTCCACCACGATACGGACGAGTCGGAAATGAGAACTCGAGGTTGTCACAACGCCCTGCAAATTCGGTCAATTTGAGAAAATCAAGAGGCACGAAGGTATGGATCACAGACCCAGTCAGAATTCAAGAGGCCCAGTTTGCCGAGATCAGAAGTCTTCAGGTAGAGAGTGGTGTCGTCGCTGTCGGGAGAGACAGAGGTGGAAAGCGGTTCACAGAGGAATAGTTCCTGATGGGCAAAACGAGAGGAGTTTCCAGATTTTGCATCGCCATCTGAGCTCTTTTTTGAGAGTGTAGGGAAACCAGAAGCGACTGCAGATCCTGCGAGAAAACTTTCGTCGATTTCAAAGTCGTCAGGAGAGTCTTCCGAGTCCACCTGATCGATATCGAAAGGATCGCTGTCGGCTTCCTCTAAGAGGAGAACGACAACTCTGGTTAAGTCTTTCTTGACATATCCTTGGAGGACAGGCTCGAGGGTATCAACTTTGAATGTGATTTGTTCCGAGCTTGTGATTCCGTTGGGAGAGCTGTTTAATTGAATGAGTTCACCAACGCGTAGTATCCGTGATTCGTTACACCAGCTATCGATGAAAGAATCGTTTTCATTGGCTACTTTGAAAGCAGACAAGGATGTTGCAAAAAGAATGACTTCTGTTACAGGTCGCGGCTCGACCGTGGTGATCAGTACTTGTGACGACTGGGCAACGATGGAGGAGTGAGTTTGAAGCCATTGGCGAGGGACAGAGATAGCAGAGGGTGATATCTAGACTGGAAATGAGCCGCTATGGAGCACGACGGCATGAACGCACATACCAACTCGTCAAGAGACGCCCAGGATATCAGCGACGGCAGCCTTCCTTGTCGGGAGGTTGTGAGGGGCCTGATTGACAGGCATGGCGTGGAGGATGGCTGTTGAGCAAGGCTCTCCCATAGTTGTCTGCCAAGGCGAGCAGATTCTTCTGCATGGTCATGAGCAAGGAGCTCTGCCTTGAGATGGGCGGGAGGGGTGAAGAGGAGGGACATGGGGAAGGCAGCAGCGGGTATTGAGAGCCATAAGTAGCCGGACGGGCGGAATCGAATTTTTTGACCGGCCATCACTCTGCCATCAGCTCTCCAGAACCACACTTTTCCATTTTCTCCTCCAACTCCCAAATGTCTTTTCGCGGCGGTTCCAGGGGCGCTGGTGGGCGAGGAAGTTTCCGTGGAGGGCGTCCAGGAGGTTTCCAGAGAGACAATGGCCCTCCTGATCAGGTTCTTGGTCGGTCCTGCTCGCATCTCAATTCTCAACGACGTTGACCTTTTTTTTTTAGAGATGGGCACGTTTATGCACGCTGTAGAAGATGAGATGCTCTGCTCATCTCTGATGCCCGATAAGGTTCCTTATTTCAACGCACCAATTTATCTGCAAAACAAGTCGCAAATCGGAAAGGTCGATGAAATTCTGGGTCCTATCAACGAAGTTTACTTCTCTATCAAAATGGAAAACGGCGTCATCGCCAGCAGCTTTAAAAAAGGCGACAAAGTCTACATTGGAAGCGATAAGCTGCTTCCTATTGAACGGTTTCTGCCCAAACCCAAAGTCGCAGGAGGTAAGATCTGTCTATTGTGCTTTCAAGAGAGTTACGCTGATAACTTTACACTAGGTGTCAAAAGTGCGCTTCAAATACATCGTTTCAATGAACAGGGTACTAATCAATTGGAATTTTATAGAGCCGGGACGTGGTGGAGCAGGCGGACGCGGAGGCCGTGGTGGAAGAGGCGGACCCCCTCGCGGAGGTCGTGGTGGTGGTCGTGGTGGATTTGCACCAAGGGGAGGACGCGGCGGGCCAGGAGGGGGTCGTGGCTTTGGTGGAGGCCGTGGAGGATTTGGCGGAAGGGGTGGAGGTCGGGGCGGATACAGAGGATCATAACCGCCCTTCGAGGATGAGCAAAACATCCTGTGTACCGATTTTGACTCCCAGTTTTGGTCCCCCAGACACCAAGCGGCGAATCTCGTTTGACATTCATGGCCGCAATGCTTTGATTTCTGCAGACACCACTTTCACGCGCTTGCCTCTGTCTTCTTGCATTGGTATAGTCTGTTGTACGCTTCCATTAACCCCTGTAATATACTCAAATAGCAAAGGGCGCGTACCTGAGCAAGCTCCTCTGCAAACGCGGTATTTATCTTCACAGACTCAGAAAGAGAGGCTATATCAAGGTCTTTCGCTAACAGGTAAGCCGTTTGTCGAGAAACAGCGGTGCTTGAGTCCCTACCTTCAGCATCTGTACTCGTTTCCGCCTCAGTGGCACCCACGGAAGCGTCGTTATCCTCGTCGAGGGTTCGGTGTTGCTCAAGCAGCTGGGCAACACTGTCTCGAATTTCGCCGGGGACTGTCCGTCTGTTCTCTGCTAGTCGCTTGTGCCACTGAAGGCGAGTATCAGCCAAGGACCAGACGCGTCGATCAAGGGCCTCGTCAAAGGTTTCGGTTTCTGTGAAATGATCAGCTCAACCCGCGGGATGAAAGGGAGTAGATGCACCATGACTCTGAAGTGAAGCAAAGGAATGCCCATTGACGCGTAGATTTGGTTGAGAGTTGAGAAATGCCTGGTTGACGTACTATACGACCCATTGGTGGGGAGGATGGGAGTGGCGAGGAAGCGCGACGACGAACCTCATCCATGTATTTAGACACCAAATCCCGCTCCGCGCTGGACAGGTTTGCGTCTGCAGCCAGGGCTTCTGCAACCCTTGCGCTCGACTTTCTGCAGTTTGACGCGACTCGATTCCAGTTCTCAATCTTGTCGACAGATATCTTCGGGAATTCCTCTCTGCTGCCCATGGCGGTGGTGGAAGAGATCAAGGTTGTGAGCAAGTTCCAGAAATAGGAAAAAGTGCATCATAAGTCCGCTAAAATACAACAATATAGCTATCGTACATCGTCACGTCCCCGCNTTTTTTCTTCTTCACGATCTTAATACCCAGCCCTCCATCCGTCTTTCGCTTCTTCGACGCTTGCGGCGCCAGTGAGGACTTGGACGCAATCAGTGCCCGCGCTGATTCCGACAAAAGCTTTTCAAGGGCTGGCTCCGAATCGCCGACATTAGCTTTCCTCTTCAGAGCAACAAGATTCGATGTCTCGGGTTCGCCACTCGATGACGACGTCGACGCTGTGGGTGGTACCGACACCTTCGAGAAAACGGCTTGAACGAGCTTCTCGTCTTCCTCATCCAAACGCTTCTTCTCTTCGTCCTCCTCGTCTTCTTCTACAGTCTGCAGATCGAGTCGAGCCAGGAGGTCGTCCGACTGCCCCGCGCGTTCTATCCGAGCATTGCGAGCCCGAATATCTTGTAGAGCGTCAAGGATTTCCATTTCTCGTTTCGAGTCTATTGTCCGGTTTTCGAGTGCTTTCATGGGGTTGTTCTCCTCTTCCTCCAGCTTTGCCAGCCTGTCTTCTTCCTCCACAGCTTGTTCTTCCCTCCACGGCTCAAAGTTCCGCGAGGCACCATGCTCGGATGCGTAGTCGGTATTCTTGGGGTCGGTTTTGAAGGTGATTTCAGCGGAACAGAGGGTACTGTAGAAGGATGTAAGCACGCATAACACGAAAAGCCAACCAATTTCGACGACGCACCACTTGATGTAGAACCTAAAGATTTTGATACCGAAATAGTCCTCCCCTTCAACTGTTTCCTTGCGAGCATTGAACTTCTTCCCTTTGTAAATGTACTCCCCACAGGTATTACACCGCATTGAGAACGGGGCCATTAATCGTACCACCTGCTGTGAGTTCTTGGGAACCTTTCGCCGAGGGATGAGGCTCGGATCGAAGTCCNGGGGGGAAGTATTTGTTGAGAACTAAGGGGAAACAGTAAGCTTTCGATTGTACGCCATGGATAGAGTAGCATACACACCTTTTCGCTCCGACATGGCTGAGACAGGGAGAGGATAGTGGTGGTGACGGTAAGAGGAGAAAGGTCAAGTCAGTTCGTCTGACTTGACTTGCGTCGTAAATAACTCCAAACACTTTTTCTCCCTCCTCCACCATGTCCCTCACATTCTGGAAACCGGGCACCGTCGGCCCTGGGAGCACTCTCGACCGTGTCCCAGACAGTGAGGCTATTGTAGTATCTGCACCCCCTCAAGAGAGTCGAGATCGACTACCCATTTATAAGCACCGTAAGCCCTCGCCTTCAGAAATCGTATATGCTCGATTCAGTCTTCTCTTAGGGCAGAAACTCCTCTATTGTGTCGAGAACTATGGCGTGTCAATCGTAGTAGGACAAACGGGCTGCGGAAAAACAACGCGTATGTTGGAACTCTCTCTGTCTGTTCGCGAGTATACACTCAGCTCCTGCGATACTTCCAGAACTTCCTCAATTTCTCTATCAGGCCGGATGGGCCGACAATGGGCATGTCATTGCCTGTACGCAACCCCGCCGAGTAGCTGCGACATCTGTTGCTGCTCGCGTTGCAACGGAAATGGGAACAACATTGGGAAATGAGGTGTGGTCCACTGCACTACCGACTAGGGTCGTCTCCTTCATGACTTCTGGGATAGGTCGGCTACACAATAAGATTCGAAGACGTTAGCAGCAAGGATCTGACTCGTATCCTGTATCTCACCGACGGGATGCTATTCCGAGAGCTCCTCGTGGATCCTCTCCTTACGCGTTATAGCGTCATCATGGTTCGGAGTGAAAGTTCTATCAACACGAAATTATTACTCATAATCTTAGGCAGCTCGACGAGGTTCATGAGAGAAGCGTGCATACCGATTTACTTCTCGGTATTCTTAAAAAGTTTGTGGTTGTGACCTCAGAGAGGATACCAGACTTATTGCTATTCTAGGATTCGCAAAAAGCGCCCTGAACTGCGGCTCATTGTCTCATCTGCGACTATGGATGCCAATTCCTTCCTCAATTACTTCACGACGGGTGACTCCTCCAATGAAGCTGTTATCGTTAGCCTCGAGGGACGCATGTTCCCTGTCCAGTTGTCGTATGCCGATGAACCAATTCCCAACTTTGTCGATCGCTCTGCGCAACTCGCCTGGAATATTCACCTTCAGGTATGTCGCCATCAACGTTACACCACGGGATCTCCTTCGCTCATACTGGCGCATAGGGCAGTCCTGGCGATGTTTTGATTTTCTTGCCAGGGAGGGAAGATATCGAGCTATGCGTTGCGGAGCTGGCGGAGCGCATTCCTTCGTAAGTCAGCTACCTTTCGAGTTACCTCGCGCAGGATGACTGACTCTTCTATCTCAGTTTACCGCCTTCCGCCCGACGTATGGAACTCGTCCCGCTGTACGCAGGTTTGACAACGGAAGAGCAGCTGAGGGCCTTTGCCACCACAGAGCGCGGAAAGCGCAAGGTCGTCATTTCCACAAATATTGCCGAGGTATTGAGCATTTCTTTTGCTTCGCATCTTGCTTATATCACCCGCCCAGGCAAGTGTTACAATCGACGGCATCCGATATGTGATCGACTGTGGGCTGGTCAAGGTTTGTTCCACCGAGTCCTTTCCAACTCGTACCTGTTGAACATCCCTGCGACAGATCCGCGTATACAACCCAACAACAGCTGTATCTTCACTCGTCGTTGTGCCGACCTCAAAAGCGTCTGCAGCACAGCGTGCTGGACGCGCTGGCCGTACCTCCAACGGTGTTTGCTACCGCCTTTATACGAAGGCTGCTTACGATGCCTTGCCTTCTACAACTCCGCCGGAATTGAGTCGTACTGATCTCACATCAATCGTTCTTCAGCTGAAGGCTCTGGGTATTGACGATCTCATGAAATTTGAGTGGATCTCATCCCCTCCCTCAATGACTGTCCTCAAAGCCTATGACACACTGTGTACATCGGGTTTGATCACAGATATGAATCATCTGACTGCCATAGGATCAAAAATTGCTGAATGCCCCCTTGAATATAATATTGCTAGAATGGTGAGTCAGATCTTTTCTATTAGCTGAACAATGGATTAAAATCAGTTCAAGCTTTTTGCATCCAAAGATTTCACATGTGGGGAAGAAATCTTGACAATAGCTGCCATGATATCTGTTCAAGTGAGCCAATTTATTTGCAGGTCTTAGAGCTAAATCCTTGCTTATTGCTTTCCAGGATGTTTTCATCATACCAGAGGGTGCACCTGGTGCTCTAGCAGAATTAGAGCGCAGAAAATTCACAGCTGAAGAGGGGGTGAGTAATAGTGCTACCTTTCATCTAAACTAAGCTCTTATTGAATGTCTTTGATTTGTAGGATCACCTCACTTTATTNAATGGTAGGTTATTTACACATTCATTCCATCTTCTTGCTTTACTTATGCATAATTGCAGCATACAATGCATTTATCCGCTATGGGCAGTCACTATCTTGGTGCAAATCTCATTCATTGTCCTTTAGAGCTCTTTCAAGGGCTGTTTCAATCCGCTCCCAATTGAAGAAATATATGCAGCGCTTCCAGCTTCCTATTCAGAGCTGTGAAGGTGATGCTAAAAGATTAAGGCAGTGTTTGGTTAGTGGATACTGGAGAAACAGTGCAAAATGGCAGCCAGATGGCACATACATGTCAGCTAATGGAAATATGGTCAGTCTCTACTTCAAGTTTTTTTATGTATTAGTTTTGATTGATTTATTAGACCTTGAGCATTCATCCATCTTCAGTTTTATTCACCCGTAAGCCAAAAATGGATTGGATTATCTATCATGAAATTGAAGAAACAAAACAGCTTCAGTAAGTTTTCTTTGTTGATGATTGGATTATTTGCTAAATAGAATCAGAATTCGACTTTTGACTGAAATAGAGCCAGAATGGTAAGATATCAATTATTGATGTAAACCATGTCTAATGAATTGCAATAGGCTTTTACAATATGGTTATCAGTTCTCATTTACATACTAAAACAAATGTAATAGAATAAATCAGTGGTGTAACCTTTTCAAGGAAAGAATAATGGTATATCAGTCCTGCCTTGCTTCACTATGGCTTCAAGATTTGAGAATGCAGCTGAAGTGTACCTTGAGTCTGGAATGTTGGCTTACAAAGTATTATATGGTCAATTTGTCAAGTTCTGCCTGAATTTTGCATACTCATGGGTGTGCAGATCCTTGCCTTTGCAGAATCATAAAGATCTACCAGCCACACATGGCATTGTCCAATCTAATTGCAAACATAGATGAGGCAATTGGAATGCAACATGTTCATGGAATCTGCTGGTCTTAGTCTGGTGGCATGCTTCAAAGGTCAAGCTTCAGCAGCCCTCAGTTCATGAAGAATTTGTTTAATATGCATTTGAAATTGATCTACTGTAAGCTGATATCATCTCAAGTAGTTGCACTTTTCAAATTGTATACTGAATATGCTATTTCTCCCATTCAAGGCACAGATTTGCCCCTGACAAAAACAAAGACTACCACTTTGGGTACAGCAACGAGTGGTTTCTTTGTTCTAAACAACCCTGCCCCAAGAGACTCCAAGTACACTCAAAACTCAATCCAAACGACTTTGTACTGACCACCAAGGAAAACAAATTCCTTGTAGGAAAATCAGTACAACCAGAACAAACCCCGACACAGCCAGAACAGGCCCTGCAAACCCAAGAATCCTCAGTACAACCAGAACAAACCCAGACGCAGCCAGAACAGGCTCCACAAACCGAAGAACCCCTAGCACTACCAGAACAGACTCCGACGCAGCCTACACCAACACCACAAACATTACCAGAGGAAACTCAAACTCAGCACACCCCAGAAGATGCCCCAATGCAACCAGAAGCTTCCACATCAAACCTTCCACCGGAAAAAGGACAACAACCCACTCCAGAAGAAACCCCATCAGCCAACCAAAGATCCCCATCCAAAGAAAACCCCCAGAATGACAAACAAAACGCTGAAGGAGAAGACAACAACAACAACAATGAAGAACCAGATACCAATCCTGAAATTTCTGACAACGATCACAATCTACTCTGTGCAGGACTTCCCCATCACTACTCCCATACTCGAGCATTGGATTACACCTGAATCCCCAGCAAATTTTGTCACGATCAGCCTTGCAGACATTGATACAACGTCCTTGACGTTCCTCATGCCCCCTGCACCAAAGAAAACAAAGAAAACATTCTATACAAATACTTGGATGACTTCATTTGTGAAGAGGAACTTCACATATTCAACATCAAAGAAAAGACTGATTGCTTTGTGGGATGAAGGAAATGATTTAACACTTGCACCCCACAACCTTGCCCAAAAATAAACCAATACCACAGAGGAAGTTGACTTCCCAAACACGAACTACCAAGCAAAGATAACAAGAAGATCATCATGGAAGGATATACCATCCGAAAAACCACCACTGACTCTAATGACAATGGAAATGGCAAAAGGGGAAACAAACCACCAGTCTTCGACAGAAACTGAACCAAATTCTGATACTGGCTATACCGCATCAACTTTAGCCTAGGCCTCAACTCCACCAAATATCCCACCGATGCAGAGAAGATTTTCTTCACTATTACATATATGGTCAAAGAAGCAGGCCTTTGGGCAGAAGCATGGATGACGGAAAGACCTGAACAACCCGCTGGAACCAAAGACTGGGGAAAATACAACGACTTCATCAAGGAACTCTCAGCCACCTATGCCTCTTCCAATGAAGAAGAACTCGCTCTTTCCAAACTCAAGAACCTCAAGCAAGACAAGATGAGAGCCAGCAAACTTGTAGCCAAATTCAAGTTGGAAGCCAGAAGATTAGAAATCCTTAAAGCTGGAACTATCAACCCTGGAAACAAGAAGCAGTTAATTGACAAGCTCACCACTGAACGGCATTTTTATCCATAAGTTCCTAGATGAGCCTAGAGGTCTTATCCATAACTCACTCTCAGCCTGTTCTGTTGAGACTGAATCTCCAGATGCCATCATTCCCATCAATGACACAATGATTCTCTTGGTGTTCCCAACTTCTCATTGACTTCTGACCTGTCAAAAAAAGCCCCCCCATTGATATGTCAGACAACAGAGCAAATATGGTATGTTAGCATATGTTTTTCCAGCAAAACAAATATAATATCTTAGGGTTGGTTAGGGTCTTTAGGGTTGATTAGGGTTTTTATGGTTGGTAGTATGGAATTTGTCAAAAAAAANCCCCCCCCAATCGATATGTCTGACAACAGAACAAATATGGTATGTTATGTTATGTCTTGACAACAAAACAAATAAACAAATATGATATGTTAGGGTTAGTTGGGATCTTTTAGGGTTTATTAGGGTTTTTAGGGTTGGTTAGTGTTGGGACAATGATTTTCCTGTCTGGAATTGAAACAGCTTTTATTCTGTGAAGTTTCATGTTATTTTGAACTTAGATCTGTAGAGAAAGAGACACTTATGTTGCAATATGCTCTCCGTGTTTTTGCATGTCAATAAGAGCACTTGTTTCTTTTCCAACCAAGTTAATTAAAAGAAGTTTTGAGTTGACAGATGAATTAGAATCAGAAGCCTGACTTTCATTTGACAGCTGACAGCCTACTCTATTTTTAGATTGAGCTTTTATCCAGCTATTAACCTTTGGATTATGGATAAAGCCCTTTGGTTCATCCATGGGTTTTATGGATAAAAATGGCGTGTGCCCCTCACAAGCTCAAGGCCGCCCTACACCTCAAACATAGTCAAGAAAGTAATGCTGCATCTATTCAAACCAAAAACCTTCAAGGAATGGTGCGAACTCTCGGTCACAGTTGATGACCAGTGGCATGAGATGATGGAAACTGTTGGAAGAAAGAAGACAGACAACCCACAAGCCCACATCTGAATGGCCATCACCACTTTAGCCAAGATCACTGCAGCCGAACAAGAAGAACTTTGNAAAAAAAAGAATTTGCTTCTGCTGCAGAAAGGAAAAACACCTAGCCAAAGACTGCAACACCCTGTCTAATTTCCCAGGATTCAAGACCGCCTCCAAACCTACCATTGCCAAACCAAAAGATGACAGAGCCTATGTAAAAGAAGCCTGCTCCCACATTAGGGCTGCCCTAAGGAACTTCACCCAGGAACAAACACAACATCTTTATCAAACTCAATGCCCAAAAAACAACAAAGAACCCCAGAACCAAGACAACCAAGACCATGACTTTGATACAGACAATACAGATTTTTAGAAAGGAGAACTGATTCAACGCCAGTTTCTCCAACATTTTTGATTTCCTCAGTACTAGTAACCCACTTTAATAATAAATCTATGCATATTCCAGCCGGAATCTACTTTGAAGGAAAACATCAAGATGTCAAAGTAAAAGCGTTGCTAGATTGTGGGGCAGGGGACGTGTTTATAAATTGGAGATTTGCCAGTAAGCACCAAATTCTCTGAACAAGACTGAGAACCCCTATTAGAGTCTATAAAGTGGATGGAACACCCAACAAAAAAAGAAGCATAACACATTTTGCATGAATAAAGATAACCATCAACAAACAAGTTAGAAGACTCCCCTTGCTGATCACTGGAGTAGGAAAAGAAGACCTCATCCTAGGATTACCATGGCTGCAAAGAGAAAACCCCATCATCGATTGGGAAAAAGGAACCCTAAAATGGAGAAACCAAGAAATGAATCACGTTCAAAAGAAGAACTTCCAAATGGAAGAATTCAATGCAAGAGCAATCAAGGCCAAACTCTCAAAAGAAGTAAACCCACTATGGATACAAGTCAAGACCACAGCCTCACAAGAATTTGCTCAGAAGCACAAAGAACTGAAGGAAGATATCCCTTTAAAAGAACAGATCCCAAAGGAATACCATGAATACCTCAAAAATTTTGACAAAGAAACCGCCACACAATTTCCCTCTGAAAGACCATGGAATCATGCCATCAACCTAAAACCCAACTTCATACCAAGAAGAGGCAAGATCTACAGCCTCGCCTCCTCTGAAGAAAAAGCACTAGACTTGGGTTTGTAGGCCGTCACTGCGCGTGGCAATTTCCAAGGTCAAGAGTTATGTGACCCCATATTGGGAGATTCTTGGCGTTGAGGCACGGTACACAAGTACCCGAGTTCTGTATGACCTCGGAACAAGTTTCTTAAGGAAAACCTGGAAAAAAAAAAAAATCCAACCATCGAAATCCCCACAGGCCTCCCCTTTCTTTTTCATAGGAAAGAAGGATGGCTCCCTTAGACCATGCCAAGATTACCAAAAACTTAACAAAGGAACCATCAAGAATGCTTATTCTCTCCTTCAAATCCCCAACCTCCTTGATAAATTAAAGAAAGCAAAATTCTTCACCAAACTGGATGTCTAATGGGAATACAATAGTGTCAGAATCAAAAAAGAAGATGAGTGGAAAGCTGCTTTTATCACCAACAAAGGATTGTTCGAACCTACCATTGATATGACTGTGTTCGCTTTTTCGTGAATAAATAACTATTTTATTGAATATATGATCACAATTCAATTAACGGTTGTGTCTAATTAATCTCTATACTATGAAACCCTTCTGGTCTTAAGATAACTCGCACGGTACGAAGGATAATGAAAGAGTGCGTTAATCTTGGGTTCATGAGGGTTGGAGTCTACTCGAGGACTGCTGACTTAGAGGCATGCCTGCCATATACCCGAGATTTAGGGTTTAGTAAGCTAGCCAGTTGGTGCCGCTTCAGATCAAACGGCTTACCCTGCAGCTGAACAATTCGATTTCACTACTAAAGCTATAGAAGTGGTTTCCTAGGCACTAAAGATACCTAACCTCTTGCGCAGCCTCACACTAATTGAGTATACTCAATGCTAGAGCAGTGGGGCAAGTCCCTAAGCACATAAAGAGATGCGCGGCGTGGTTTTGGCACATCAAACGGCATGATGGCTGGCGCGGCACGAGAAAGGAGCTCAAGGTACTCCGAAAGGAAGGTCATTCATGGAAAGAGATAACCCGGAAAGCGGTCACAAGGGACTTGCCAAGATAACTGCATTCAATTGATGGAGGTCTGACTCCTCCTCACATGGCTCGAGCAAAAGCACACCAAAACCGTAGACCAACCACCCTCAATCAACTTCAGCATCCCCTTTGGCAAACCAAAAAAGGCAATAGGAACCTATTAATAGTCATAGCGTGAGTGTCGGAGTGGCGTGGCAGCACCTTGGCGTATCCAATACCCTCTTTTTATCTCTTTATCTTTTTCTCTAGCTGGGGCCTGGATTTTTTTATTTATAAATCTTGTGTACACCTATTTACCATGCTCCAGTGATTGCACGGCTCCAGATAGTATATATATATCAGACTCTCTTAGCATAGTTTTTCCCCAGAGAATTACTGCTGTTTTATTTGTGTTTACTTTGCATTCGCAATTAACTGGNTTTTGTGACTTTTATCTCGCGCGGCATGATACTAAGTTAAAGAAAAGATCAAAGCAACAAAGAAATAACCTTACGGGTTAACTGTGTGACTATTGAGTACTCCTCGATTACTTGGAATTAGTGTGCACAAGAGAGAGAACTTGTAAATTCTTAATACTCTACACTACCCCCCATACTTGCACCCCTGATTTCAGTGCAGCACAACTACAAAAGGTCTATATATACTACTTACCTTGCACAGCTCAACTTGGAGTTGGTGTTAGGTGTTTAGGTTGTGTGTGTTAGTAGTCTTGCTGTTTTTGATCTCTTCACCGTAATGTTTTTCAGCCTCACCAACTCCCCAGCCACCTTTCAAGCAATGATGGACCATTTATTTGAAGAACCCCTCCGCAAAGGACTGATTGTCATCTATATGAACAACATTCTAATATTCGCTGAAACCAAAGAACAACTTGAGAAGACCACCAAAGAAGTTCTGGAAACCTTGAGGAAGAACAACCTTTTCCTGAAACCTGAAAAATGTGCATTCAAAAAAACGAGACTGGACTACCTTGGATTCATCATATCCCAGGGGCAACTAGCCATGGACCCCACAAAAATCAAAGGAATAATTGACTGGCCAACCCCCAACACGGTGAAACAAGTACGATCCTTCTTAGAGTTCGGAAACTTTTATCGGAGGTTTATCCAAAGATACTCAAACAAAGCCTGCGCTTTCAACAATTTACTCAAGAAAACCACTGCCTTCAAATGATACAACAAAGCTCAGAAAGCCTTCGAAACCCTAAAGAAGGCCATTATCCAAGAACCTGTCCTATGGATGCCCAATCCAGGCAGACCCTTTCAGATAGAAGCAGACTCCTCAAAACTTGCCTCTGGAGCTGTCCTTATGCAAGTGGACTCAAACAGGAAAAGACACTCTGTTTCCTACCTCTCCAGAACCTTTTCTGACACCAAAAGAAGATGGGAGATCTACAACAGAGAACCTTTTGGCATCATCCACGCCTTACAAGAATGGAGGCACTACCTCCATGGATCCCCACACTCCATTACAATTTTTACCGATCACCTCAATCTTCAATATTTCAAAGACCCCAGAAAACTGAATGACTGACAGAAAAGATGGATACCTAAACTAGACCAGTTCAACTTCAAACTGGTTCACGTTCCTGGAACCAAAATGATCCTGTCTGATGTGCTTTCCAGAAGACCAGATCACCATCCTTCCAAAGAACAGAAGACCACTCTGGATACCCTTCTTCCTTTGGAAAAATCCATTCAAACTATCAAAGTCGACCCAGAGGAAGGAATGTATGACCAAAGTCTCTGACAAAAAATAATAGAAGGCACCTCTCTAGAAACCACAGCCCTCGATATCCTGAACCAACTAACTAACCCAAAGAACAGCATTACCCCTGAAAAATGGGAGCTGTGACAAACCAAGGAAGGACCAATGCTTCTATACAAAAGAAGAATCTATGTATCAAATAACAAAGAAATCTGAAAGAAAATCACCAAAATACACTATGAAAAACCAACAGCAGGACACCCTGGACAGCAAGCTACCCAACTCTTGATGCAAAGAACCTACTTTTGGCCAGGAATGACTAGGTTTATCAACCAATATGTTAAAGGATGTCTGAAGTGCCAGCAAAACAAAATTGTTCAAAAACCCATGAAATCCTTGCTGATCCTCATTGAACCAAGCCCCAAACCTAGGCCATTTTTCCCAGATCTCCATGGATCTTATCACCAACCTCCTCAGAACCAGCCCTTACGACTTGATTTTTGTGATTGTAGACCAAAGGCTCTCAAAAAGGATAATTCTTACCCATGCAACAAGGAAATCTCTGCCAAACAAATAGGAAATCTCCTCTATGAGAAACTCCTTACCAAGTATGGACAACCCAACAAAATCATCTCCAATCGCGACCACAGATTCATGGCAGGTAGCTTCCAAGAAGCCCTGAAGCACATGGGGATTCAATCCGCCCTATTGACCACTTTCCATCGACAGACCGATGGAGCCACTGAACAGGTCAATCAGGAAATCCAAGCCTACTTGTCCATCTTCTGCACTTACAACCCAGAAGCATGGGCAGAAAGGTTACCCATGGCAGAATTCACACACAATTCCAGAACCCATGCTCAACAACAGAAATCTCCCTTTGCTCCTCATCAGATATAACCCGGAAACTATACCTACCGCAATGGGGGAATACACCTTCCCCACAACCNAAAAAACGACTAAAAAAACATGGAGGCTGCAAGAAGTGAAGCCCTTGCCGCCCACAAACTATCAGCCATCTCCATGAAAGAAAGGCTGGCCAGAGAATGGACCCCTTCAAGAAAGGAGATCTAGTATGGCTGGATTCAAGAAACTTGAAACTGCCCTATTAATCCAGGAAGATTGCTTCAAAAAGGGAAGGACCTTTCAAGATCAAAGAAGTTCTTTCACTTGTGAACTACTGATTGAAGCTTCTAGAACATTGAAAGATTCACAATGTCTTCCATGCAGCTTTGCTTTTTCCTTTCTCAGAAACTGACAAACATAGACCAGTGCACCCACCATCCATCTCAGAAATTATTGACAAACAAGAAGAATTTGAAGTGGACGCAATCCTCAAGCATCAAACTGTCAAGAGGAAGCTCTTCCATCTGCTGCGATAAAAGGACCAACCTATTTCTGAAAATAGTTGGCAACCAGAAGAAGACCTAGAACATGCCTAGAAACTCCTAAAAGAATACTGGGCCAAGAAAAAAAGAACCCAAAAAGAAGAAAAGAAGATGGACTCAAGAAAAAGAAGCACTAATGGCATGCTCACCCTCAGTCAGCTTTACTGAGAAGAAGCACAAGGATCAGTTAGCACAACTGTGGAAAAGCACAAAAATCAGTCAGCACAACTGCAGAGAAGCATGAAATCAGTCAGCACTCTGGCTGCGGCCTGCCAAACTAAACAAGATAAAAAGTACTGAAGTTGACTCCCAAGGATTCTCCATTCCCCACTTCACTCTTTCATCCTGTCTAATCGGTACTCATTTGCAATCACCTTTTCCTCCCGCCTATTCTCTATATCATGCAGTATTTCTGCAACCACCCAAACACTGTTGATGTCACCAATGGGGTCAAACCCATCTCTTTTTTTTACCACTGTCTCCTCCAACAAACAACGATGAGCTCAGGATGAGCTCAACCATGTCATCAATACCAGAGGAACCATTTGGGATGACAAGAAGCAAGCCTTCATGTGGTCCAAAGAACAAGAGCGAAAGAAGAACAAAGAGGCCACTAGGGCCGCCTCCAAAGACTGGGATATGGATATGGAATACAATGAGTACTTTGGAAAAGAAGCTGAACATAATATTACCATGTAAATAGTTTGATCCAGTGGCTTAAATTTAGTTAGGAGGTAGTGTTATATAATAATTCCAGTAGTATCNTTTTTTTTCTTTTAGTAACTCAGGACTACGGATTATGGATCCAACTATGGACTATTATTTAGCTGGATTGTGTAATTACCAATGTATGCTTCAGCACAAACTGTGGCACAGTAGCACTTGTAGTATATAAGCAGTACAAGCTGGGCAGTAACTCCTTAGCTTGTTCTCAAGAATTTACTCTTTTGCTTACTCATATAACTTTCTCTCCAAACCTTTTATTCAGCACTAGTCCTTTTTTTAGTGCATGACAGTAGCCATTTACACCAAGACAGAAATTGACTTGAACTACTTGATTTTCTACATTAGAATTTACTTTGTCCTTGGCTCAGAAACCAAGATCCATCTTGGATCTTTCATTGTACGTAACCTTATCTCAGATGTTCTTAACGCTGCACAGATCATTATCCTGTGCCCTCTGAGCACTTCGGAGCTTACTGCTGCTCTCGCTCTTTTCAACCAGAAGTATGCTGAGCAAACTTCCGAACTCCTCCAACAACTCTGGATCTTTGCAAGCTTGGATCCACCTTCTATCATCTGTTCTGCTCTTTTGAGTGTTGCTACATTGCCTAGCAACCAAACCTCTCCTGATCTTAAACCTGCAAAATGCAAACGAGCTACATCTAACCCCAACCAGCCAAAGCAAGCTCAACATGGCAATCCCAACCCTACAGAACCCTCTAGCTCTCCGACCGGCTGAGGGAAGGATCTCTTCTCTTATCTTTAAAAAAGATCTCACCACCACATACAAGCTCAAGTTTTGCTTCTGGCATCTTTGCCTCCACCTCTTTGATAACCCCGCTCTCATCCATTAGGCTGTCTTCACTGCAATGCAGTTCATTCACCTTAACAAAGAAACCAGTCAATGCTCACTTGGTCCCCTTCAGCTTTGTTGTGATAATGATCTGAGCAAGCCTATGACATGCTGGGACAGATGATAACAATTGGATTGATTGTGATGGTGATGTTACAGCTCTGACAAGTCTGTAATAACAATGTTATGGCAGGGTTGTGACTTAAATAACTCATTGCTTCCCATTGCTTTTCATTCCTCCTCTTTTTTTTGGTACAAATGGGTGGATATACATTGTCAAAATGGTGAGTACATGCAAGCATTCTCTAATTTACAAGAATTCAAGCTTCTAAAGATCTTAGTGCCAAAATTGGCCACAATTAGGCACCTTTGGTTTTTCTGGTGCTTCAGTGTGCAATAGGCTCCTCCTTCTCGCCTTCTGCTAGCCCTCTGGTGATTGCCAGCTGTGCCAACTCTCTCACCAGCTTTGAAGCCTTGGCATTAAGCTTTTGTTGACAACTTGCAGTTTTTTTTGCTTTTTCCTTTGGGCATGCTAGATTTCTTCAGGGCAACATTTTTGGAACTGATGCTCTGGCATATATTGACATTATCACAAGCCTCTGAGCCAAAGGTGGTAATATGAGGCTTAGCAGAGGTGTTAAGAGGATAGATCTTGGTAATGACGGACAAAAGGTTTATGTCATCAAGTGTGGCTGAATCGTGTTGATTACCAACTAGACAATCACTACCAACAGACAATAAAACATCATCCAGTAGGTTGTCATTCCAGTTGCTACATTTGTCATCTATCTGATGCTTCTCTTTATGGTTGGTGCATAAATGCCCACTCATTGTTGCTGCTGCTCTCAAAACTGTTCTCTCTTGAATGGATGACCAATGCTGGCAGTTGGTTAGCAAAGATGATGCTGTAGTACCAATAGAATAGCTCAGTATACTGCTTTGGCTTGTCTCAGAATCCACAAAGGATGATTTCCTTGTAGAAGTTGAATAATTTTGAGTAATTTATTTTTGTTCTGTTGCCTTCTGCCAAGAACTTGGTGTTTGGTGAATTGAAGAACACAGCCTGGATTTGCATGTGAATTGAGATATGATGCATGCTCTTGATGCTAAATTCACTTATGAGCACAGCAGAAATGGCAACCATTCTGGAGGTCGTCTCATTGACATCCTAGATAATTTCTACAGTGGGTAGATTTTTTGGCTTTCTTTATTTTTCTATTTTCATCAAAATTGATTGTAGATATTCCAAATAAAGCTGCTTTTGCTATCTGATAGAGAGTCAGTTATGTAAATGACAAGGCTAAAGCATAAACTTATCAATAGAAAATGGAAGACACAGAATATATAGTCCATATCCTTTTTTTTGTCAGAGAATATCATGGAGGCATACTTGAAGAACTTTGTAGAGCCAGTTTTTTTAAAATAGCTTGTGCATTCTGGAATTGCTGATCTGTCAGTCTCTGTTGCATATGCTGCTACTGAATTCCCAAAGATTGTTGGGATAGCCTTTTTCTATAGCTTGCTGATAATGTGACAGAGATTTTTACTTCTTTTTGCACAAAATTGCAAGAGTCAGGTGAATGGATGAGAGAGTTATCATGTGCAACAACACATACAATATTCTGGAAATGGGCAGTGCCTTTGAGGAGTCTTTGAAAGTCTTTGGGAGTGGTCTCTTATATCTCATGGTAAAGAACTGCAAGTTGAAGACTGTCATTCTCATATCAAGATGGGTCACCAACATCAACTGAAGTGATCTTATCAAATATAAAACATTTGGTGGTACAAAGACTCATTCAAAAAAAAGAANTTTTTTGCTAAGCAGCATGATGCAATCATCATTTGATAAGAGCTTGCTTCCTTGGTCAGATTTGTGCTTCAAGCCCAAAGCTGCAGCTTCACTCTTTTATTTGGCTTCTTTTGTCTTTTGTTTGAGCTTGGCTTTTTCAAGCTTCAGTTTCCAGTTCTCTGTTAGAGTTTGATCTAATACAAATTGCATGGCTTATTCAATAATAAATATGAGCAAGTTCCTGGACCATAAAATAAGCCTCCACTTTTGTAGTATTATTTTGGCTGTATTTTGAAGGCTTGGTTGCCATTCCATCAAGCAACAGATCAGAGTCAGACTTGGAAGCAAAATCAGAGCCTGAATCAGACAAGATTTCAATCTTTTCCTCAGATTTGAAGTCATCAGCTGTTTGGTGGCAGAAGTTTTGCTTCTTTGTTGCTCAAAGCATTGAGATAGGCAAGAAGAAGGAGGATGGTGATAGTTGAAATAAAGCCAGAAGTTGGAAAGCNAAAAAATGAGTTTAAATTTTGNCAAAAAAAAAAAAAACAACAAACACAGATACATGTAAAATCCAATATACCAATGCAAATATAGTGATATTACTTAGCTGTGACTACAAAGTCCTCTACCCACCAAAACATGTCAATGTCTAAAACATCAAATACAAATTCTTCATAGTCATCCTTAAAAGATGGAAGAACAACTGTACTATAGATAATAAAATCAATATAAATGATTTAAGGCTTGCTATAATACTAAACACAATAAAATCTTAGCTTTTGATCATGTGTTTGCTTTGTTAATGTAATCTTGCTGTTATATGGTAAAACAAGTGCAAATGAAAGCATAATGCTTTGCTTCAGCTGAAGCGTGAAAATAAAGAAAAGCTTTGCAAAGTAAAATCCAAAAGGAGATTCATAGAAAATAAAATCATGCTAGGGTTGGTGGAAGAAAAAAAAGGAGCATTGCAGATAATTGGTTGTGGATTTCCAATTAGCAATAGACCAATATGTGACTTTTATAAATTGGTACTCTTTTATCTGTTGTAGATAACTATAAAGATTTGTTACAATTTAAAAAGCATAAACTTTACATCCTTGTCCAATTCCTGATGAGCCAGAATTGAAAAATACTTTGAGCAGCTTTTCAAAAGAATAATAGTTGAAATCATTGTGATAGGTGGCCATTATTTTTTGTATCTTCTGCAGTTTCTAGGGTGACTCTAGAGTGATCTTTCCAAACTGATTGACATGTTTCTTAGGCTGAAAAATATTAGCCATGTCTTCCAGTTCTTTATTATTCAATGTGCTTGCCGAATGAATGGCTTCTTCAGTCAAAGAATTAGCAGTATCAATGCTGTTCTGAATAATTATGCAAACATGATTCCATAAAGCATGTTATACTAGCTGTAAATTTTGCAGAATTAAACAAAGTGAATTCAGGAAAGCTAACAGATACAGATGGTAGCTGACCTGATTTTTTATATTCTTGAAATTTGTATGCTGAAAGAATGTGTGTTTGAGGCTACAATGAAATCCTTTTCCAACATTTGTGTTTGAATTTTTTGNTTGCACTTCTCTATAAAATATTGTCTGTCATATAAACATAAATATGAAATTTGAGAAAACTCCAAGATTTAGGCATGGGTGAGATTTATTGAAATTTCTAAGTCAAGAAATTTTGTCTAAAACAAAATATGAGCCAATTGTAGTGGCAAACCTGTATAGCTGCAGTAAACTTTTCTATTTCCCCAGCAATATTCTCAATAGATGGAATTGTGATGGTGTCTATATTAGCATGCATATCAAGGTTGAGATAGCTTCAGATTGCTTGAAGCAATGCAAACTCAGCTTTACTTGAGCTAGACAGGTCATAAATTATAAAGATAAAAATTTACAACATGCACATCCACATTATATTTTTGTTTGGAAGTTGGGCATTACAAATATTACCTTCATAATATTGCAGAATTTGTTAGCATCACTAAATTAAACATCTATAATTTTAAAGAAATGACTCAAGCTATTCTATTGTAAAAATACTGCTGCCTTAGATTTGTTTCAATGTTAGATCTCAAAATTTCAATGCAATATTATAAGTATTTTGTATTTACATATTTTTGCAACTGATTGTTTAAAGCTTTTTAGAATGCTTTAAAGAGCAGGCTACAGATGCTTCCTTCTCAGGCCATGAGAGTAGCTGTGCATACGATCCTATGAAATTTCAAGATAGAGATTAGAATTTGCAACATTCCAGAATGTGCTCTCTCTTTGTAAGAGACCAATTATAAGCTTTTAATTTTGATATACAATAAAATACCCACTTGAACATTGCAAAGGCTCTAGCTTTTCAATATCTTTTTTTTTTGTGCCTTTGTATTGGCTTGAGCAGCATGCTTGATAAGCATTGTGGCATCCTTTGTTGTACACCTTGCAAAAACAAGATTTACATCAGCCAAGTTTTCACCTAAAACTAAACAAACAGAGCAAAGAAAGAACTTTCAATATTCTTGAATAAAAGCTATTATACATTTATATATTTAATTAATGTCCTTTTTAAAACTGAAAATTTATAGATATATTGCTTTTTATAGTTTGCCAATAGAATATAGATGAAAAGGTAAAGATAATGCTTAAGTCCATCANCCACNTTTTTTTCTAGCATTCTGTTTTTGAGTAATCGCAAGCTGTATTAAAAAGAACCTCAAAAGATTCATGCCAAACAATACATTTGAAATCAACAAAGGCTGGCTTCCTTTTTTCATCTTCATCATTGTCAACTTAATAATAAACAGCTCTACAATTCAAACTTTGCCTATTGTTATGTAATAACCCTTAGGGTATCTTTTTTTTTTTATTGTTTACTCGTATTTGACTCGGACTCCCTCGGACTTTTCTCCTTAGTAGCACGTTATCTTCCCCTTTGCCCCAGTCTTAACCCTTAGCCCGAGGATACCCTTAATCCTGTAGTTCTTTTTCTCATCTGTTATCTTTTGTCTTGCTTCTTTGCCCTTTACCCTGCTTCTTTTCTATTAATAGCTGATAGTTATCAAGTAGGAACAGTAGAAGCACTAATGCTGGTCATAAGAATCGAGCCAGCCCGGACTTGCCCGATCAGTTCAAGTAGTATAAATACCGAGCTAAACCGTGTAGTAGTTCTTTAGCTTGTTCTCGAGAATCAAACCTCGTCTACTTGTACCTGGTGCCTGACAGATCTACCTCAACTTCTTTACCTTGTGTATGCTCAAACTGAGAACACAGTGGACGCTCAACAACGAGTACATTCGCCTCGGCATCGTCCCCCATCTCACACTCGTCGGAGGCATAGACCTTACCCTAGGCCAAGTGCTTCTCACGATACCGATCGTTCACCTCCTCGTCCTATTCGATTCACTCAACGTTTCCCAATTGTCGCCGTCTGCTCAAGAGCTGGTAGGAACCCTACAGCTACGACGTCTATTGGGTCCATTCGCTACGAAGAAGGATCAACTGTTGTGGATATTACGTGCTTCGAACGCCATCCAAACGAGAGAGTTATCTCCAACTCTTTCAACCTCCGAGTAACCAATTACATCGACGACGTCGTCCTCACGCTTACAAGATATTGAAGAAGGACTTCGATCCCTCGAATTCCCTTCCCTCAATCCCATCCAGGAATACCTCCTCCGATCCCCTCCTCCCGTTCCCCCGCAACCCCTTATCCCTAATCCTCCTCCTTCGACTCCCAGTCCCCCTCAACAGATTCTCCTTAACGAAGCGACCTGCGAAAGAGGCGTTCTCTCACATTCGCTTTATACTTGGCAGCGATACGCTTCAAGTCCCAGAATATCAGTGATCTCTCTCAACGTCTGTCACCACCCTCCCGACCCCCGATTCGAAGAGCAATATCATCTTTCACTGTTCCTCATTACAGTGAATCTTCGTACCTCTTCTTGTATTGTCGAACCACTGGACAATCTGAGGTACTCCATAACACCTATGGTATAAACAATAAACTTACAATTAAAAAAAAGCCTGCCAATTTACTGCCTCCAAATTCATGGCTGTTGTGAATATTTTTGGGCAGATTATTAATTTCAACAAATATAAGATAACCCTAAATTGAACCAAAAGTTGATAGCTGTGTTTTATTTACATACATAATGTAAAAAAAAAGCTTTTGCACTTGGCAGAAGTGTTTCCTAAAGAAAAAAGATATATATTATAATATGTGCATTAGATGCTTTTATTGCTTACCTGAATACTTTAGTGATGCTGTGCAGTTCATGGCTTGTTAACATAATTGAATGAAATTATTATCATTGTATTGGTATATTTTACAAGAATCCTATATTAAAGAGCTGAATAAAATTTGGGTCATCAATTATCTCCATGGCCCAATTCCAAAACGAGCAGTGTAGAAATTTGTATGCATGATTTCACTTTAAAATGGTATATTGAAATTCTTAAATATAAAGTAGAATACTGTGTATTCAAGCTGTGTTTAAATCAAAATTAAAATACATTCAAGACAAATATGTACAGGAGTTGTCATTTCTGCAGCATGTTTCCAAATATTGTACACATCAGATGAGTGCTAAAAATTCAGCTTATCATCATCTCAAAAGCAGTGCTGAATTGTTGATAGCAGCTGGTCAAGTTGATGATGATTCAAAGCATCAAAGGCCAGCCCAGCAAGCTCAAAATCTGCCTGAAACTGGAATAAATAGTATCATTGTAGTTTTTGATGTGTTTGTTCAAAGAGCACATTTTAAGCAAACCAAATGTAAGAGTTGACTTTGTCTACAATCTGCAATACAAATATTCAAGCTAGGCAAATTCAAATTTGCATTGCATGTGTCTGGCCTTTCTCTGCCACCACTAAAACTTTGCTCAATATGTATCCAATGTAGGCACATTAAACACAAACTGCAAACAAATGCATTCCTTGCACTTGATTTGTTTAAAATGTGCTTATTGAACAAACACATCAAAAACCAATGTATAGAGAATGGCCATCTAATGTTTTTTGCATGCAACATGGAATCTCTAGTGAAGGCCTATCATACTCATCAGCTGACATGTAACAGTTTGGCCACCCACTTCCTAAAAAATACTTTATGCAAATATCTTCAAAGACAGGATAACATGATGTAACTGTTATATTTGTTTGAATATCACTTAGAGACAATGTCAATTGAAACATCACATATCCTGTTCTGCTCTATGAGATGTTTTATTTGAGCCTCAGTCACCATTCTTGTTTGCCAACATCTGATTTCCACAAACAGCTTCCAAAGATTGTTTGGTGATGCTAGTGGCTAGGTTGAATAAATATCCAATATTTTTAGATATGACAAGACTGCACAAACCTTGCTTAGGCCTAGGAAATTTCTCTCATGGCTCCAGAAGTGCTGAGAATAGGCTTGGGTCTAAAATGATAAACAGCCAATGGCCTAGCATTGCTGCAGCAACAAAGATCAGGAAGAATTGTGATAGCTGAGAACTCAGAATGTACCTGGCTGGCTCTTCAATTCCATTTCCATGAAGAAGACTTTATTAACCTTTACATCTTTGGCCTTTCTTGTACAGCTGTTTTGATGTTGTTTGAATTCTCATTCATCCTTCAAAATTTGTTTGCATATGGTACATCTTGAAATCTTGGTAGGCAATGATTTTGATGCACTCCTGGCATGTAGGAAGAGTAATCCAGCAAGCTTGAAGGGGCATTATTATGTCGGAAAAGTTGTGTCGGGCCGGTTAACAGAATTGCCGTTGCTGGCTGGTTGAACTGTGTACAGCTGTGTGGGCGAGCCAAAAGAATGGGCCGGTTTCGTTGGGACATCGGTTCAGCCTGTTGTGAGAACGTTGAACCGGTCACTCTCTGTTCTTATCTCAACACCGTCGACGCAGCGCTGCTTGTCCCTTCGCTTTTGTCATTCCAACTGTGCTTTACCACATTCCCACATGTCTTCAAAGCCAGAATCGAGCCAGACTGGCCCTTTTGCCTGCGAAATCTGCTCTAGAGTGTGCCAAAATCAAAGTTCACTGGCAACACACCTCATTTCTTGCAAGCGCAAGCAGAAGCAGCAGGAGGACCAGATAAAGTGGCAGGAAGTATCAATTGATACAAGAGCTGCAGTGCGCTTGTGCACTCATCACTGACATTAATATGTGTAGATCCAGAGCCATTGCAGACCCCTGATCCTTCTTGTCGTGTCCACAAGCCCTGGGAGCACATGGGTCAGCAAGCTCGCAAGGGCCTGCAGAATAAAAAATCAGACACACTTCATTCAGCTTCACTGCCAGCTGTCCAAACAGGTGCATCTTTTGTCTCTTTCGTTCTTGCCTTGCACTGACCATCAGTTCAGCTGCACCAACATCTGATATCCATCAGCTGATCCTACAATCTATTCATGTTGAATACCCACCAAGCCTCAAGCGAAACTCCAAGACCATGTCTCTTGATAACTACCATGAATGCCAGCGGCAGCGAGTTGACCTAGATCAGCAAGCACGTGTCTTTGAGCACCCTCCATGGTTTCCTTTCAAGACTCAGTCCGACTACGACTTTGCTGAGATTGTTTTTCAGTCATTGATGACTCGGACAGAGATTGGGCAGCTCCTCACAGTTTTTCAACGCTGCGTTGGGGGCCAGGATAAGCTTACTTTCCGCACGTATGACATACAATGCGATGTGGAGAGAGGCTTCCCATCTTGTCACACCAGTATGTTGCCGCTACTGTATCTGTTTCTGCCGTGTTGAGCTTGCGTAATTTTATCTATAGTTTAAACCGCAACCTGTTACTGTTCTCTACCAGTTTGAAAATGTTACACATGAATTCTGGACATGCTCTTTTTGGGACTGGGGTGTGGGATGCGTCCAAAACTCCAACCTTATTAGTAGCTTTGTCTGGAATGGTGAGAAGTTATACAAGTGTGGTAACAACAATGAACGGGAGCGATTCTATGACGAGCCCTGGACTGATAATGCATTGTTTTAAATTTAGGTATGTTGCTTTGATAAATAGCTTGTCTGATGTTTACAAGCCTTTGTAAAGGAATCTCTCATGAATAAGGGTGTTCCATTGTACTATATCATATATGCAGACAAAACCCAATTATCATCATTTGGAACAGAGAAGGCATATCCTGTCTATGCAAAGATTGCAAACCTTCCAGCTGAAATTCGAAATGCAAAAGAGATTGGGGGTGGTCGAATTGTAGGCTGGCTACCAGTTGTGCGTTTTACAACTGTCTTTTTTGAGTGTTCTTAATTCTGATCATACAGATAAAGGATGATGTTAAAGCAAAAGGAAAACCAGGTTATGTTGACTATAAGAAGGTTGTCTGACATGAATGCTTTTGCCAACTGCTGGAGACAATCAAAGTGCACTCAAAAAATGGGTGCTGGATTAAATGTGGTGATGGTATTGAGCGCTGTCTTTTTTCATGCATCTTGATTCTCTTAGCAGATTATGAAGAACAGTAAGTCAGATAGCTTTTCAATCCTTGCTGGTTCTGATAATCCTATACTCTTAAGAGTTGTCATGGCAGAGATACATGGGCTGAATAATGCCTGGCCATGTCCAATTTGCCTTGTTACCAAAGATGATTTAGACAAACACTCAGATATTTGGAATTATCGTGACAGTGATTCTGCATGCCAGCTTATCAAGAAAACATGCAGTTCAGATGTAGATGTTGCAAAGGATGCTCAGAAAAAGTTGGAGAATATGGGTTTCAGAATTCTTGAAGTAAGAAATCTCTTTACATTGTTAGCCTTCACATTGTCATAATAATCTGATGCCTTGTATTTAGAATGCATTTTCTTCAGTGGCAAACTCAGACCCACATCAAGCATTATCCTTTGATCAGCTTCATAATTACTCTGGTGGCTTAGCAAAGTCACACCTTGTGCCACTAATATTGCAACATTTTGATTCAAAGTCAAAGGCAATTCGAGAACTCAAGGCTGTAATTGAGGAACGGTAAGTTCAAATTCTGACCATTTCTTCTCATCTGATTTCAAATCTCTTTCACTACCAAAAGGCCAGCAAGTTTCCATGATGGAGTAGGTTAAAGCATTTTGATACCATCTTTACAGAGCTGGCATATTAAAATTCAAACAAATGAAAAGACATGGCTCGTGTATGTAAACAATCCTTTATGAGACCAGTGAGCCAACTAAAATCATTTCACCAGGTATTGTTATTTATTACACATGATGTTTTCTTTTTGGAGAAGAAAGAAGGCCGCCAGCTCCTTCATTGTTTGCGCTACTTTCTTAATCTCAATGCTTATTCTTTATTTGAGCAACACATTATGACAACATTGGATGCCATCAACAGCCACCTTCAACAATTTGCTGCTGAGACCAAGGTATGCTGTATCATTTTAAACCAAACATGGCAGCTGTTGATACTTTGGGCATTGGAAATATTCAAAACTCAACAAAGCAAAGAGTTGACTGTTCCTAAAGGCACATTTGCATATGCATATGGTGCAGGATATCATGGCCAAAGGAGTGACTTGCAACTCCAATACTAAAACATTTGAGAGCATGCACAAGCCTCTTAAAATGTTTTATCTGTGGATGACAAATTTCAAAGATGTTGCCCCTCAGGTATGAAGCTCTCTCATCCACTAATCCAAAACCTGACAATGCTGGCAAATTTAAATTTAAATTCTTGGTGCTGAACATTGGCAATTTATTATTGACTATGTCAAAGCTGAGCTCAAGGCTTTCGAAGATCTTGAGGCTTGTATTAGAGCAGCAAAGCAAGATAAGGATGAAAATAATGCCAATACAGGCAGCAATGAAAAGCTACTCAAGTATAGCTTTGACAACATCATCTTCAGATCTCCACAGACAACAAAAGCAACTCTCTTCAAGAATTTCCAGTTTGAAATTGAACATGTGAAAACATACAGCTCACTGTTCACACATTTTGATTTTGGAAACCAGCTTTCAGCATTCTTTGCTGCACATCAGGAAGAGATAGGAGAGATGAATGTATCTGAGCTACAGATAGGCTATTTTATTATAATCTCAAATTCTAACTCAATTATCTGAATTTTATAGATCCAAATGTTCCGCCAAGTTGATGTTTCATTCACATCACTTGAAACCTGAGAGACAGAAACCAATTTACTCAAATGCTCTAGCTTGTTTCATCATAGGCCACAATATAATTGTGCAATCATATGCACCACTGAAAGCTCTATTTTTGTGAGGTTACTCTACTTTCTCCTTATCAAGGAACATCAAGATGATGCAAGAATACTCATTGCCCTTGCACTCCCATATGGTGGCACCATTGCATCTGCACAGCAGCGAAAAGACAGGGATTTGGGGATCTACCATGTCCGTCAGGCCCCATCATCATTGCCAGAATTTTTCTTTGCACAGTCAATTGTTCATGAAGCAGTACTTTCATCTGCTCATGATTATGACAATGACTTCCTTGTTTTTGATATCCTTGAATCTGACATGTTTCTACGTGTGCAGGACTTGCTTTGACCACCTTCGAGATTCTGGTTTTGTACATCAATTCTATTTTTAGCTTGCACTGACGTCCCATCAATACACTATCTCAGTGTTGAATTTTTGGCTTGTACATAAAACTCGGTTGTCTTGTACATAAAATTGGTTTGAAAATGGGATTTTTTTCTTTCTTTGCTTCTCTCACTTCTGACCTGGCTTCTCTGACCGCCCTATATCCCTACCTGCAATGCCTGGCCAACACAGCAAGACTCAAGCACCTGAACCAATCCTCGAGTCAAGCGCTGGGGAGTCAGATGGCTCTCATCGAGCTGATGCGGACTCTTTGGACGATGACCGTCCACTGAATGCTGGCTGTTTGGGCACTGGACTACAGCCACAGTAAATCATCTTTATTGAATTTGTTGCTGACCCAATATTAATAGTTGAGCTTTGCTGACAGGCACGAAGTTCCTGTTGTGGCACCAAAGCCCAGCAGAGATGTTGCCGCTCTCTCGCTGGTGTACCCAATCCCTTGTCAATGGGTCTCTCGTTTCTAGCCAGTGTTAATGGTTAATTGATAGGCGCCTGATTGCTTGCTATCAGCCAAGGAAGCTGTATCAGGAGACCACCTGGAATGAAGCTCCGGGTAGCTGGTGGAGGCAATCGTAGACCCTCCCTCTTTCTCAAGGATCGGCGTGGCCTCCCAAGTGCCTGCCACAGTATTGAAAGTGCCTGAGGTTGTGAGGCTCAAAGCATTCACAGCCAGCATGATTTGAAGGATGGGGCCAACGTCCGAGAAGTTGCCAGAGGTGCAGCCAAGCACCCGTTCAATTTCTTCTTGGAGTGCGAGATCAGTGAAAAGGTTGGTATTAGTTAAGAGGTGATCAGAGGACATGGTATGGTTGGTGTTAGACGTTGAGCCTGAAAAGCTCCNTTTTTTTATACTTTCTTGAGTGGGAGAATAACCTAGACGACTTTAAGACACCATCAGACTTGCTGTGACCAAGATAAAATAAAGTTCTAGATAATTTGCTTCTGCATAAATTCAAATACGGACTTTTCGAGCAGTAGTTGTCGAAAACCGAGAGGCTAAGTATGCCACCTTGCCCATTAGGAAAAAAATCGCACAGTTGAGTCATGCCATGGGCCCAAGTTTCATCAATGAAGGCCATGTGGCAATAGTCAAAGTTGAGATGGATAAACTTTGGGGGTCATATTGTCAGTTAGCACTTAGTTTAGTTGCTAATCCTATGTGATGTTGTCAACATCAGTGGGAAACTTGGTGTTCATGGCTAGATTTTGCTGACTAATGTTCAGGCTGAAGATAAGAAGTATTTATTTTAAAATTGGCTATGCTTCAAAGGCTTTAGCTCAGTGATATTGGACATACAGAGATTTGTAATATCCACTAGCAGCAAAGTTGCTGGAGATATTTCATAAGCAAAAATGTCATAAATGTTATTGATCTTTTTATGAACTTAATAAGAAAAGAAAACATATGGCTTGCAGCAAAACTTGTGAGTAGAGAGTTAAACATGTTGCTCATAATGATGGTCTAGTATTAAGGAGGTTGAACACTGGCTGTGCTCAAGTTTAAAGTTTTTCCAGCATCATGTGATTCAGGCAGCTAAATTTGAATTTTAAAATTTGTCAATCACACTTTGATGGAAAACCACATCTTGTTTTTTTTTCATCATTTTAAACCACCCTCAGGAACAATGGCCAATCTCACCAACTCCATCCACAACTTGGAACTTGCTTTCTTTGATTCCAATAGGTGAACCAACAAGCAGCTTTTTCAAGAAGAAGGGCAGCAAATGATAAATTAATTACCACTTTGTCAAAATCCACACTAAACTCATTTAGATCTACAGGAGGCTATAGTCATCAATTGCAGAAGGCTAATAAAGATAAAAAACATAAAATCATGGGCCTGGTGATTTCAAAGTTTTGCAGTAAATATGTAAAGGTGCAGAAAGCCATCCAGGATGGCCATGAAATCAAGTTTCATTGCAAATGGAAGGTAAAGTAAGCGCTAAGCACACTTCTGTGATTCTAAATTAATTGCCAGAGAATTAGAATTTTTTGGCAATCAGCTAAGGCCTGCCATGGATGTAAAGATGGCAAGTTCCAAAGGTAAGGCATTTAAATGGCCTGTTCAAAAGCTACCAAAGATTGACTTAAACAACCTACTTTGACAAAATAAAGCGAGTATTGGCAGTTATTTCAATACAAAATGGCTGAGTACGTAAAAGCAAGGTCTTCTTGATCCAAGGACCAAAATCTTGGCAAAGCAGCCTATTACTCCCAACTCCAAAACCCCAGCAGAACAGCTCATTTAAATATGTTAACATTTAGCCAAAGGCCACAGACATTGAATCTTGTAAAATCAAAGCCAAAAGCAGAGTCATCNAAAAAAAAACTGATAGCATCTAGCATCAAAAACACCGGCTGCCTTCATCGCACAGGTAAGAAGCCTATTTGACTAGATTTTTATGTTTCTAATTAAGCCAAACTACAAAACCCTCTAAACCTTTAAAGCTTTTGATGCCTGCAAAAACCCTAGCAGTGTGGATAAAGAAAGTGAGAGCTGCCAAAGATTTGTTGGAAGACATTCTTATTTTAGAACAGATTCAAGCTTCTAAAGAAAAGCCATTAAGAGTGCAGAAAAACACCCAGGCCAAACCAAAGGTAAGTGAACAATTTCTTTATAGAGCTTTGAATTTATATCCAGCTATCAAACCCAAGCTACAGAGGAGCAACCATCTGCAGAGTCTTGGAAGACCTCAGCAGATGGCAACCAGATGAGTTGAGGAAAGCAACTTTTAGTGTAAATTAATATTTTCCAAGGTACATTAACAACTTCAGTGATGAAATTATCTGGGATCCTACAAAAAAAACCTGCAAAACTGTTAAAGGTGAGCTTTATTTGAGTTCTGTAAATAACAGACTTAAAATAGGACATAGATTTGAATGAGCTTGTGAAAAGTACCAAAACAAAGAAAACCTGAATTTCCATTGAGATCTCTAATAAAAAACTCAGAGAGATATCAAAGGCTGATGGAAAAAAAGGAAAGAAAAAGGAAATAGCTCTAAAGCAAAAGAAAGCCTGCACTGAGAGAGAGAGAGAAAAGCACAAATACAAAGAGGCATCCTATAATCTTGCTGAGAATTTCTCCACCAGTGAATATAAAAATAAACCTGTTGGAAAAGTGAAAGAGCAAGTCCATCCAGAAAGGGAACAATGTCAAGAAGCCCAAATTAGTAGCAGTGTTCAGTGACACCAGCTTCAAAAACAATGTGCCAATAATTGCCCAGCAAAAACCAATCAAAAAGCTCAGTCAGAACATTGTTGCCAAAGAACAAGCCACCAAGAATCCTGGTCTCTCTGAAGAGAGGTCAAAGTTTTGCAGGAACTTTTACAGATTTTTCCAATTTGCAACTGTCAAGTTTTTACAAGATGTTAAGGTTTGGAAGAGTTTCATGGCCTAAGAAATCAAGAATGCTATACTGTGGTTGTTGAATGTAGTTGAATAATGAATTGATGGATAAAAGTAATAATATATGTTTATAAGCTAATAACCTATATACACTAGACACACAGCTCCATCTTTCTATAAGAAATATTTTTGTGATATAATGTAATAATTTCCAACATATTTCAAAAAAGAGATAACCTTGAAATATGAAAACCAATACACTCACTCTAACAAGCTCAACATTTCAAGCTAATTTGAGTTTAGAAATAGTTCAGAAACATACAAGGAAACCATTCTCTATATTTCTAACTTTTAGAATTTTGAATGTATATGATGACTTTTCTTACTGGTATCTAACCTGCACCACTGTTTAAAATTTCAACTGTTAGTTTAGTATATTTTCTTTATTTTTCAAGCCAAAATATAAAAAACAATCTACAATGCTTGATAGTAAATTGGATTGTATTTCCTATAATATACTAATTTAAAAATATGTTAGAAATATTGAAGGCCTTACTGACACTCATACAATACTTCTGTGACTAAAGTGTGACCCAAGTGTGACTCTCTTGCAACACACATATGACTTAACTGTGACCCTCTTGCAACACATATGTGACACTATCATGACATATGCGACATTGAGACTACAACATTTGAGACTTGCGACCAGCTGATGCAACATGCGATACATGAGACTTCTGACAATAGCTTTGCATTATAAAAAAAACGGTGGATACAAGACAAAAGAGGCTCATTGTATGATCATGTAAAAATTGCATGACCTTGGTGATTGTGGCATGTTGCACTGAGGACAGCAGCCAGGCCAAGTCTTGATGCAACTGTCTGTTACAAGTGGCCAAAGACCTTGTCACAAGTCTCTGCTGTTGCAAGTCAAAAATTTCACATTGGCCATTGTCAAAAGTCTGACATATCACATGTCACATTGGCCAATCACAAGTCTCAAATGTTGCAGTCTTAATGTTGCATTGGTCAGTGTCATAATAGAGTCACATATATATTGCAAGAGGGTTACAGTTAAGTTATATGTGTGTTGCAAGAAAGTCACACTTGGGTCACAAAAGTATTGTATGAGTGTTAGTAAGGCCTTCTATATTTCAAAAATATTTATTAAATTGGTATATTATAAGAAATACAATCCAACTTACTGTCAAATTTTGTGGATTGTTTTTCATATTTTGGCTTGAAGAATNAAAAAAAATATGCTAGACTTACAATTGAAAATTTTAACAAGAGTGCAGATCAGATACCAGCAATTAAGGTCATCATATATTTGAAACTCTCAAAGCTGAAAATATGAAGAATGGTTTCCTTGTATGTTTCTGAACTATTTCTGAACTCAAATTAGCTTGAAATGTTGAGCTTGTTAGAGGAGTATATTGGTCTTCATATTTCAAGGCTATCTCTCTTTTGAAATATGTTGGAAATTATTGCATCATATTACAAAAATACTTTCTCTGAAATATTTGTAACATTAGATTGCATATTTCAAATATAATTCAAAAATATTTCTTATAGAAATATGGAGCTATGCATCTAGTGATAGAATAATCTGATATAGTAATCCAATGTTGTCACTGTATGTAAATATAGCTATAAATATATGGTTATATATTGGAAGCAAGGTCAGTGTGAGTATTGGTTAAAAAAGATTCTAAAGACCAATCCCTAGACACAATCCTTACAGCTCCAGAGCTCAACCCTGAAAATAATCTCTAGAACCAATTTCTACACTCTAGAGCACAACTCTGGAGCCAATTTCTGGAAGGCTTGACACACTGCTGTGTGCTTCAGTGATTTCATTTGCTGTGTTTGGATGGCTGCCCATCCTTCAAATGCAGCTGGTGGCCATATGCCTGCCTTGGCAATGGAATACCTGTTGTTAGCTACACCATATGTATTTAAATATAGTTTCAATACCTTGCACTCACCTCACCTCAAAAAGAGAAATAGAATGTCTACAAGGACAGCATAATCATAGGCAAGCACAACTCAGCTTGACACAATAAACCTTTGGTCACATCATAATAATATAATGTTACAAATCAAATGAATGTGCATAGACAGTCCAATGTATACTTAAGCATATAAGTGGGCCTATCTCTGGGTAAGATAGCATGCCAGAGCATATTGCAACATGCCATCAAATTCATGGATAAATTCATCTGAATAGATTGACACAGCACTTGTTCTGGTATACTTATCTTCACCTTTGTTCTGGTGGAGGAACATTATCCAGATGCCAATCATGCCAATTGCAAGTAATCTACTATTACCACATGCCATTGCTGATTTCATATATCAACCAATTTGGCACTCTATAATGGACCAGTGAGTGTCTGAGATGGGTATATCTCTTGTATCATCTGACAAGATTACTCCCACTTTGAAGATAATCCAGATGATATCAAATCTTGAGCTAATGCTCTCACCTCAAAAACTCTATAGTAAAATTGAGGTATAATTTAACATCTCTGATAACAGAGATTATATGTGGTGGTTAGGGTTAGCCACAGCCTATTGGGTAATCAGGGTATGCAGGACATACCATTTGAGTCAATTGACCTATTCCTTGCTTCTTCTTCTTCAAAGAAAAAAGGTTCAATAGAAATCTGTCCATATGTATATCATGGCTCTGCAAATATGTCAGGCCAACTGAATGGATTGTGAGCTAGAGTGCATACTGATAGAGTCAAACTCTGAATCCTGTTGCAATGTGGTGCCAAGATTCAAACAATTGATAGCAGCTGTCGGGGTTGGGTATTAGAGACCATTAAACAATTGAAAATGTTGGGACAGCTTACCAAACAAATTTTCATCATCCTGATATCTTGTGTTAATGTCAGTAAGCATGTAGAGACCATCCTAGACATTGACCTCATTGCTAAAGCATTTCTGGGGTTTGACAATAAATTTGGACATGTCAATCTTTAGAGTGAGCCAGCTGTTGAGACTGCTGTAATATTGAAACTGGCTGAATAGCGGCCTGTTATACCAAGCATCCAAGTGCTCTTGGACAGATTCTGGGAGGTTGGCATTTGCATTGAATTTTTGAGGTGGCAGCATTAGATATCAGGATGGAAATATAGTGCAAAGTATCAATCCCCATGGTATATATGTTATTTTTCAGCAGAACAATGATCCCAAATATACCAGTCTGACAATGATGTTGAAGTCCTTGAATGGCTTGCGCAATCTCCTAACATAAACCCTATTGAACATTTGTGGCATTACCTCAAAAAACAACTTGACCTATAAAAAACCATTCAAAAGTGTTGGAGAACTTTGGGCCAGAGTTGAGAAGAGATGGAATGATATTCCTATGAAGGAGTGTAAAAAATTGATTGAAAGTATGCCGAGAAGACTTGCAGCTATTGTTAAAGCCAAAGGAGAATATACCAAGTACTAAATAATACTAATAGCATATAAAAATAATAAGTTACAAAACCTTTTCAATGACTTGCAATATTGTATGATATGAAAACAATACCAAAAATGGTCTGATCAACATGTGACTGGGCACACATGTGACTGGGCACACATGTGACTGGGCACACATGTGACTGGGCACACATGTGACCAATATGTTGATGTTTGTCTGTGAATAAATTCAAGATTTTATGTAATTTATTTTTCATGGGACATACTCCAGCCTGTAAACCTCTAGTATTATAATCACATAATTTTGTTAGATAATAGAGGTAAAAAATGATTAGTTATAAAACCTTTCCAATGACTTGCAATTTTGTATAATGTGAAAACAGTACCAAAAATGGTCTGATCAACATGTGACTTGGCAAACATATGATCAATATATTGATGTTTTTTTGTGAATCAATTCAAGATTTTATGTAATTTATTTCTCATGATATTAACACTGTGGTTTTGGATGTGTTTGTTCAAAGAGCAAATTTTAAGCAAACCAGATGCAAGAGTTGACTTTGTCTACAATCTGCAATACAAATGTTCAAGCTAGACAAATCCAAATTTGCATTGCATGTATCTGGCCCTCTTTTGCCACCACTAAAACTTTGCTCAATATGGGTCCAATGTAGGCACATCAAACACAAACTGTAAGCAAATGCATTCTTTGCACCTGATTTGCTCAAGATGTGCTCATTGAACAAACACATAAAAAACACCACTGTATATTGTAAACAAAACCCAGGTAAATAATAAAACAGCAGATGATATCTAAAGCTGTGTATCTTCAAAAGAGCAAGAATAAAACCTGAAATAAGCCTGAGTGTTGTATATATGCATAATGGTTCAAGAATGGGGTGTGAAGGCATCAGGTTTGCTACTTTCTTTTTTCTTTTGATAAATAAACTAAGCAAGCCATGATAAAGGTGATGAAGTCATGCAACGGCTTGATGCTCAAGTTGGGGCTTGTGGTGGTAGCAGCACCTTTTCTTATTTGGCCAGTGTGCCTCGTTGAGAAGGGTGACAAAATAGTTGCACTCATGGGCCTGAACCTCCTCGATCCACCCCAGTCCTCAGTTGAGGAGATTAAGAAGCCGGAGATTTGGGAGTCCTTCAAACACCTTCTGTGGTTTGACTTTTGCGTTGGGTCAAGACGATGGATGATAGAGAGCAATTGCTGCATCACAGTATAATCCAAATTGAGTATTAGAAGTATTAGGAAATGTAAAAGCACATCCCACTTTCTTGTGCTACCAATAGCAGAAAACATTATGATGTTCTTTTTTATCCAGCTTGTTATTGAGTATTGCACCAGCAATTTGAGCACATTTCATGCCACCATGGCCAGTCATTTCAAAAGCACGAGCCTGTACGCTTCTTGTCCTCTGACCACCACCTTCCTAATCAGGAAAAAACTCGTCCTCACTATCCTACTTGTTCCCTCTGATACCTAGCAGGGCAGTCATCTCTTCAGAGCCCCAGTATCAATTGAATAGCGCATGGCGCCCAAGTCTGCACAGAAAGCGCCCAGAGCGCCCATGATAAGGGCGGCACGACACACTTGGCCCCCTCCCAGTCTGATGACGATGACTCAGATGGCTCCTCTGTAGTTGGAGGACCATCTCTTCAGCCTGAGCGACTACTATCTAGGCTGACATTGAGGCCCACATCTGTTATGCGTACCTGCTATGCTTCTGTCCCACCCGCCGCTGAGGAATGAGCCCACCAGCAGCAATGGTCAACTCGATGCTCCGGTTTTCTCCCCAGACCCCCAGCGCCCACACTCCAAGCCACCGCTTGGATGTGTACATCTCCCTGCCACTACTGCCACACAGTGGGGGGACACAGCTGACCCCACCTGGACAGACGGGGCACTCATCCCCCCGGGCAACTGGGGCTTGGATGATGTGTCCATGTCCGGTGTCCAGTCGGAAGTCCCTTCCTGTGAATCCACGACCGCCCCAAGCAATGCGCCCAGGGCGAGTGAGAGCACCCATGGTGTGGCGACTCAACGAGCATGGGGAGCGGCAGGAGACACACTGGCAGACGTTGCTGAGGCACTGAGCACTGTTGCTCAGTGGTTCAACACATTTGCCCTCTCTCTGGAGGATGACATGCAGGCATGGAACAGTGTCTGATCCATGCAAGACAGCATTGCCAGCATGGTCATGAGCATTAAGCGGACAGACTGGAACCACACCATTTCAGTGGACAATGGAGACAACACCACATTCATGCCTCCAAACCCAGCAGAGGCAAGGAGCGTGCCCCCCCCATCCCCTCTGCTTCCACCGTCCTCTCCGATGGAGGACAATCTGGTACCAAGTGGACTGGACTATGAGAGTTGAACGCCGTTGCCCAGGCAGCAGCAACTCCACCAACAGCAGCATAGGAAGACAGACAGGATTGAACTGCGCCCCCTTCCCACAGCTCCGATCGCCCTGTTCCAGAGAGCGGGCCCTCCACCCAGACCGCCTAGGAGTGCCCTGAGGCCCACACCCTGACATATCAAGGCATGTGGTGGGAGGAAACCTGCGGCCCCTGCCCCGATCCCAGCGGCAACGTATGCCACCACAGTGAGCCGGGTGCCTAGTGCACCTAAGGCAAAGGCTGTCGACCTGGTCAACTTGGCTCGGGCAACACCTGCTGTATCTCCTCAGGCGATTGTTAGGATCCACGAGTAACAGAACAAGAATACCAGTTGTAAGAAGGGCAAGCCCTCATTCATGTCACACAGGCCATCGCACAAGCAGGTCCTGATACAGTTTGGTGGACTGCACCTATACCCTAGTGTGCGGTTTGATGTAGTCTAACGAGAGGTCAACAAGGCGCTCATCCAGTGCAATTCAACCCTACGAGTACAGTTGGTTGATAATGCATATAGGGGTGGTCCCTCAAGACGAATGGCGTTGCCATCCAGAAGGAAGTAGATTTCATCCTGGGGGGTTATCAATGCGTACCCAGACCTTCAACCGTGGGTTGGGCTGCCTCAGTCCACAAGCTACCTCAAGATCCAAGGGTTCCGCATTTCTGCAATAGCGAGGGGAAGACCCCCACTATGCCAGACAACATTGTGCAGGCTATGAACACCTCACCATACAGACTAGTGGTGGAGGCTTACAAGCCTCCCGCATACTGTTCCCAAGTCGAAGGCCAGCACCTCAACGACGGTTTACTTCAACATCTGGGACTCAGTCTCAGGCACATGCGGAGGTGCGCTCATCAACAAGCGCATACTCATCTTTAACCAGTCATGCACCTGTTGAAAGTATGTGACCAGTTTGACTCACCTCTTATTTCGCTTTTCTTGTTTTCCTTATCTTATCTCTTGCCTGATCTTATCTCATCTTATCAGTCTCTCTATTCCCTTATCTTTGCTGTTATCTCATGTTTTGACTTTGATCATTCCGGACTCTTTTCCATGTTCTCGGCAATTGCTCCCATGCAGAGAACATGTTCCCAATTGCTTCCACATAGTTACTCCGAGGTTTTAGCTATTTCATTCCGATATTCCGGTTTTCTGTTATTCCGGTCCATGTGATTGTTGATTTAGGTTATATATATGGCCCTGTATCGTCCTGGAGTCCCCCAGATCAGTTCCCTGACTGTCAGACTCCAGGTGAGTAGTGTATCCCTAATATCAGATNCAGTTCCCTGACTGTCGGACTCCAGTTGACTGCCTTGCTGTTCAAACAAGTTATGAGCCCCGCGTTCTAACGGTTTCCGACGTCTCGTTTTTTGTTTTTTGCTGCTCTCGTCTACACCGCGCCCGCTACGCCCTCACCGCGATTCACGCGAACTCGCCTACTGGTTCCCTCGCAAATCGCCCATTTTCTCGAACGCTCCGGAGCGTTCATTGCTTTTCAGCACGCCCGTCGTTTTCCGCGTACGCCCGCGCCTACAACACCGGTCTTTCCACGCCTGCCCCCACCGTCTGTTTAGTCTGGCATCCGTTGTATCCCGTGAGGAGGAGGTTTTGCGTGTGCTCAGTGTCACGATATCGTGCGTTTCACCCTTCGATTTTTTCATCCCCTGGGCGCGCTCGTCGTCGTTTTCGCTGTTGAGCGCTCCCTTTCACTCCGACGCTTCTCCGCTTTCACCCATATCACCCCCGGAAAGCCTTCCGCGTTTACCCTCACTTCCATCATCCCGCGCTTTTCCGTTCCCGCTCGATTCCGCCCGAGTCCGCTCGATTCCGCTCAGAGCGTTCTAGAGCGCTCTGCATCATCTGCCGCTTCCTCGTTCCCTTCCCGTACCATACCTTTCGTTGTTTCGCCTCCCCGACGTCGCTCCCCTACCCTACATATTCCTCCACTCCCGTGTTCTCATGTCGTCTTCCTCGCCATCATTCTCGAAGCTCAATGGGTCAAACTATGCGACCTGGGCTGGTGATATGGAGGCCTGGCTCAAGTCCCAGGGCCTCTGGCGCCTTGTCAGTGGTACTAGCAAGCCCCCTGCGCTTGAGGGTATCGAGGCTGATGGTAAATCTCAGGATGAGTAGGATGCAAAGAGCGATAAGGCTGCCGGTTGGCTCTGGCTCATGCTCGAGTCCAACCAAAAGGCCCTTGTCAGCTCGTGCAGGGACGACCTGGTCACGATGTGGACCACCCTGCATAGCACCTACCTCCAGAAGAAGGCCGGGAGTCGCTTCAATGCGTACGACGGCCTGTTTTCTATTCGGAAGCAGGATGACGAGACTCTCCAGAGCCTTATCAATCGAGTTGATGACGCTGTGAAGCTGATTCAGGATCTCCGACCCACGTCGTTCTCCCTTGACCAGTTGGACAAGGAGTTAGCATCTATGGTGCTGATCCGAGCGCTGCCCGAAGAGTACAACACCTTTGTCTCTTCGCTGCTGCTCCTCGATAAGCTTGACGAGAAGACTGTCCAGGAAGCGTTCACCACCAAGGAGATCCAGCGTCGTCGTCGTGCAGCTGACATCTCGTCCAGCGCCGCTGCTATGGCCGTCTCGGTTGCTCTGCTGAAGTGCGACTTCTGCGGTTGCTCGGGCCACGCAATTGCGACGTGCTACGCATACGGTAACGCTCAGAAGCGAGTGCAGGAGGATGCTGCCTCTCGGGCCTCGGGTCGTCGCAAGAAGAGGCAGGCCGGTCGCTATCTACGAATACATGTAGACAACATTGGAACGAGACACGGACATAACGCAGTCGCAAAGCGAGACGTGAACCCTGCCCGAGGCCAGGGATTGGGTAAGCACTCGCCATAACCATTAGGCTTGTGCAGGTAAGGTGTAGGTCTGGGCTCCCAAAGGCCCCGTCCCACCCCCCATTCGCTGGCCACGTCCTCCCTCCGTTCGGGGCATGACAGGGCGGGGTCCACGAGGTCCTTCTCGGCCAAAGCCTTACGGTGCCTCCCTTCGCCTACCCCAACTTCCCTTCCCTTCGGTTTCGACGCAGCACAGGCCCGGCCCCGACTTTCACCCGATGCCCTGAGGGGCGGGGCGGAACCCGAACGCATGTGGGTTCTGCTGCAGGAAGCCGATAAGCTCGTTCAGGAGCTTCGGCGAGCGTCGCCTGGTGAATATGTGATCGCGCGATTGCCTCTCGGCGCCGCACGTGCACGTGTAGTCCTCCTGGATGTTGAATCGACGGTAGTATTCGCCGATGGGGTCATGGTTGAGGATTGCCCTGCACATCCGCGTGCATAACAGTGTATCCTCTGCCACCGATTTCAACCACGATCCGCCGTTGGCGTACGTGGGCGCTATGTCTGTCCCTTTCAGCTCACGCATCGTGAGGAATTGGGACGATACCTCTCGTCTCGGAACATGGTTGCCCAAGAGTCGAGTGCGGACTGGGTTATGCCCTTACGCACACTGTCCAGTGTTGTAGCTGGCCTCCGGCCCACCGGGATAGGCGGGAGGCTGCGAGCGGCCCTGTGGGCCTTGCGTTGGACGCCCCATTCCAACTTAACCACTCCGACTGCGCCCTCTGGTGAAAAGGAGTTTGCTGGAAATGTAAGTACCTCCGTCTCGGATCCTGTGGATCCCTCTGCCTTTGTCCAATCCCATGCTGACTTCCGTTGGAATGCAGACTCAGGCTGCACTTCTCATATGACTGCTCATTGACACTGGATACGAGGTTATCCACCATACCATACTCCAGTGGAGCTGGCTGATGGGAGTGTGATCTTTTCTGTTGGGATTGGCTCTGTGGTCTTTGACCCAGTGATAGATGGCAAGAGGACTCAGTGGATCGAGATGGGACGAGTTTTGCATGTACCACAGCTCCGTAGTAACCTTTTATCTTGCCTGTATCTCACTCGCTGTTCTGGTTTCAAAATCATCATCGATTCCACCTTTATGCACTTCATGCGGGACGAGAAACTCCGTTTCCGGGCTCAGATTACCCCTTCCAACGCTGCCTACATCGACGCTACCAATCTCCCTGCTCCGGAATCCGCTCACCTTGTTTCAACTCGCCCACTCGACTTGCAGCTCTGGCATGAACGCCTTTGTCACCACAACACGGCGGACATCCAGAAGCTCGTTTCCGGCGAAATGGCGACTGGCATCAGTCTTGCGTCGTGTACGATTCTGCTCCTTTCCCTTCTACTGGCCATCGGGCTGCCGCTCCTCTCGATCTCATTCACTCCGATATGCACTTCTGGGGTCGTTGTCTTGCCGCTCAGGTGAAGGTCTGGAACTGCCTGCCTACCTCGTCACTCCCCGGGAAGACTCCCTACGAGGCATGGTATGGTTAGAAGCCTGATTTAAGCCGCTTCCGAGTCTTTGGCTGTCGAGCATATGTGTTTGTGCAACCCGACAAGCGGAAGAAGCTGGAATCACATATGCAGAAGTGTGTCTTTGTTGGTTATCCTGCAGAGTACAAGGCCTGGCTGTTCTTCAACACTGAGACGAGGAAGTTCATTATCTCAGAACGCGCTGAGTTTGATGAACGAGTGTTTCCTGGTCTTTCCAGCTCTGCATCTCCCTTTCATCTCCCCAGCTCTCCTTCGCCTCCGCCATTGATTCCTTCATTTCCCATTCCTAATCCTGATGCGGATATCGCTTCCCCCCTCCATCCGACCTCTAGCTCTACCCCGGGCTCAGCTCGCACCCGCAACTCCACCTCCAGCTGCTCCGGCTCAGCTCGATGATCCTCCGCCAAGTCCGCCACCTCCTGCTGCTCCTGCTCCTCCCGCAACGCCTCCGCTCGCTGTTAGGCGTCCTAGGCGCGACATTTGCCCGCCGGTTGAGTGGTGGAGGGNTGAAGACTGCGACTCCAGAGCCTGAGCCAGCACCCGAGCGCCAGGGGAATCAAGACAACATCTGGCAGCCAAGGGATCCTACTCCTCATCTGTCTGATAGCGATGAGGAGGACGGGTTTCAAGAGGTACACTTTGCGGGGATTGCAGCTGGTGCTGATCCTCGCACCTTCAAGCAGGCCATGGCTTGCCCGGATGCTCACCGCTGGCAGGAGGCCACAGTCGACGAGGTCAACACCCTTGTTGCCAATGGCACCTGGGAGATCGTTGACCTTCCGCCCGGGAAGAAGGCCATTGGATCTGGTTGGGTTTTCAAGGTGAAGCGCAATGCGGATGGATCCATCGAGCGCTACAAGAGTCGGATTGTTGCGAAGGGCTGCTCCTCGTCCTCCCGCAATGCGACTTGTGCTTGCGCTTGCGGGCATGCAGGGACATCACCTTTGTTCTGTTGATATTTCGAATGCTTTCACCAATGGCGACTTGGAGGAGGAGATCTACATGCTGCAACCCGAAGGATTCCACGAGGGTGGTCCCAACAAGGTCTGCAGGGTGAAGAAGTCGCTATATGGTCTCAAGCAGGCCGCTAGGCAGTGGAACAAGAAGCTACACTCTGTTCTCACTGAATTGGGGTACCAGAGGCTTGAATCAGATCGCTCAATCTACCTCTATGTCAAGGGGGAGCTCCGGATGACTGTTCCTGTCTATATCGACGACATCACCCTTGCCTGTGAAGACCTGGTTTTATTGATCGCGCTGTAGAAGAGCTCTCAAAGCACTTCAAATTGCCCGATCTGGGTCAGACCAAGTTTCTACTTGGTGTCGAGATCTCCCAAGACCGGGACAACCATTCCATCTCCCTTTCCCAGCGCCAGTACATCATCGACATGCTCGAGCGCTATGGTATGCAGGACTGCAACCCCGTCACCACTCCGCTTGTACCTGGCATCAAGCTCTCCAAGTCCATGGGTCCCCAGAACAGTGAGGAGGTCGAGTATATGCGCTCTGTGCCATATCTCAGTGCGATTGGCACCCTCCAATACCTGTGCACCATGACTCGGCCTGATATTGCGAAGGCTGTGAGCTTCCTTGGTCGCTTTAACCAGAATCCTGGTCCCCAGCATTGGAATGCTGTCAAGCATCTATTCCAATACTTGCAGGGGACAAAGGATTACAAGCTTACCTACACCAAGGGGGAGGATGGTCTTGCTTTTACCACTTACTGTGATGCATCTCATGGCGACTGTATCGATACCGGACGCTCTACAGGTGCTTACATCACTTGCATGGGTGGTGGAGCCATCGGGTGGTCCAGCAAGCTCCAAACGGTTGTTGCTCTGTCGAGCACCGAAGCGGAGTACATGGCTGCAGTTGAGGCTGGGAAGGAGATCTTGTGGATGCGCAACATTCTGTCCGAGTTCGGCTATCCTGTTCAAGGTCCCTCACTCCTTCGGATCGATAACCAGTCCGCGATCAGTGTCAGCAAGAATCCGGAGCACTTTGGACGGATGAAGCACCTTGATCTTGTTAGAAGGAAGTGACTTTGTGACTGCACTCCTACATGGTTTGATTCGCTTTTATCTGGTTCGTCCCACAATGTCGTCGTCGTCCCCTTCTTTCGCGCGCCTCATGTCTACCAACTACACTACCTGGTCCGGCGATATGGAGGCCTGGCTCAAGTCCCAGGGCCTCTGGCGCATCGTTTCCGGTTCCCAGAAGCGCCCCGAGCTCAAACCGCCCTCTGCCAGCAACGATAATCCTCCCTCTGACTCCACCACCACTTCCGCCACTGCTGCTGCTGAGACCGAGCTCCGTGAGGCGAAAACCCTCGAGCTGCAGGATGCTTGGGACGCCAAAAGCGACAAGGCTGCTGGTTGGATCTGGTTGATGCTTGACCAGGACCAGAAGACGCTTGTAGATGGGTGCAAGGACGATCCGTGCGCGATGTGGACCACGCTGGAGTCGACATACCGTCAGAAGAAGGCTGGGAGCCGCTTCAACGCCTACGACGACTTGTTTTCCATTCGGAAGAGCGATGACGAGTCCCTGCAGTCCCTCATCAACCGAGTGGACGAGTCCATGAAGCTCTGTCAGTCCCTCAGGCCCAAGGACTTCGACCTCAAGGCCTTGGATAGGGAGCTCACATCCATGGTACTCATCCGCGCTCTCCCCGATGAGTACAGCCACTTCGTCTCATCGCTCCTGCTCATGGACAAGCTCGACAAGGACACAGTTCAACAAGTGTTCCTCACAGAAGAGATTCAGCGCCGTCGTCGCGCTGCTGACGCTGTTTCTGTCGCTGCTATGGCCGCCGCTTCCGCCCCGCTTCAATGCGACTTCTGCTCCCGTCCTGGTCACGCGCAATCGACCTGCCGCACCTTCGCCCGCGCTCAGGAGAACGCTCGCAAGCAGGCCGCATCGGGAGGGACCTGGAAGCAACGCCAGGGCGCCAAGAAGGCGCAAGAGACTGCTGCCACCGTCCCAGCTGCAGAATTCGCAGGGAATGCAAGTGCTGTTTNCGGATCTCYGTGATCCTTCTTCCCTCATCCAACCCCACGCTGACTTCCGCTGGAACGCAGACACAGGCTGCACTTCAACAATGACGCCTCACTGCCACTGGATGCGCAACTACCGCCCATACCGCGTTCCAGTCGAGTTAGCAGATGGAAGTTTCATTCATTCAGCTGGGATTGGTTCTGTGGTCATTGACCCGGTGATTGGGGGGNAAGTCAGTGCGCTCTGTAGAGCTTACACGCGTTTTACACGTTCCGCAGCTTCGTAGCAACCTCCTCTCTTGTCTATACCTTACACGGTGCTGCGGTTTCGAATTTCATGTTGATTCCGTCTTCATGCACTTCATGCGCAACTCAGTGACGCTTTTCCGAGCTCGAATCACGCCCAACAACGCTGCCTACATCGACGGGACGACTATACCCGCTTCCGAAGCTGCCTGCGCAATCACAACGCGCCCACTCGACCTCCAGCTCTGGCATGAACGCCTTTGTCACCACAACTCAGCAGACATTCAGAAGCTCATCTCGAATGGTCTAGCCACTGGCATTACCCTCTCGTCGTCTGTCAAGCGCGATCCCATTTGCGAGCCGTGCCTCGCTGGAAAGATGCACTCTTCTCCCTTCCCCTCTACTGGCCATCGCGCGTCTGCCCCGCTTGACCTCATTCACAGCGACCTCTGCGGCCCTCTTTCTGTTTCTACCCCGGAAGGATACCGCTATTGGTGCGTGTTCATCGACGACCATACACACTACCGGGTTGTGGTGCTCCTCAGGAGGAAGAGCGACACATTCAACGCATTCAAGCTGTTCAAAGCGCTTGCTGAGAACCAGTTGGGTCGGAAGATCAAGGCTTTACATGACGACAAGGGCGGGGAGTACATGTCCAAGGAGTTCAACAGCTTCTGCGACGATTCGGGGATTCTACGCACTCACACAGCCCGGAATCGACCTCAGCAGAACGGTGATGCAGAGCGCGCTAACCGGACTATGCTGGAGGACGTCACAGCAATGCTAGCACAGGCCAACCTTCCTGTCCGCTTCTGGGGGAGATGTCTTGCCACGCAGGTCAAGGTCTGGAACTGCCTCCCCACTGCCTCACTGCCAGACAAGACTCCGTTCGAGGCGTGGTTCAGCAGGAAGCCTGACCTCAGTCGCTTCAGAGTGTTTGGGTGTACTGCCTATGTCTTCGTACAGCGGGACAAGCGCAAGAAGCTGGAGTCGCACATGCAAAAGTGCATCTTTGTTGGGTACCCGCCTGACTACAGTGCCTGGACCTTCTACAATCCGGTCACCCAGCAGTTCATCATATCCGAGTGCGCAGAGTTCGACGAGCGCGTGTTCCCCGGCCTCTCTACAAAGGAAACAACACCTAGTGCTCAACTCCAGCTCTTGGAGACTCCAGCCTCACAGCCGGCTCCCTCCAACTCTATCTCTTTACCCATTGCTCCGGAAGACTCTGGCACTTCCCAGACGCTTCTATCACGTCTTAACACTCTCCCAACACCTCCAGTAGCGAGCTCAAACCCTCCTTCTCCGGCCGCTTCGCCAGCTCCAGCTCCATTCTTGGACTTGCCTCCTCCACCTCCAGCTGTTCCTCCAGCTGCTCCACAGCCTCCTGCGCCTTTAGTGCCCCCTGCGCCTCCAGCCATTCTTAGGCAATCCCAGCGCGAGGTGAAGAAGCCAGGGGAGTGGTGGAAGGTACCTAGACCTGCTCCGCGTCCATACGAGCGTCCTCAGCGTGCTCCATCTCTTACGCCAGATACCATTCCTGCTTCGCCCCCTCCTGCTGCTCCAGTTGTACTGCCAGAGCCTGCGCCTGCTCCCCAACTGGTCCCACCTCCTGTCAACAACTGGGAACCAAGAGATCCATCTCCCGCAATCGCAGACAGTGATGACAGTGACAACGACCTTGGTGGTTATGCAGAGGTCCACGCAGCTCAAGTCGGTGGTGATCCAAGGACGTTCAAGCAGGCTATGGCTTCGCCTCAAGCGCAGCATTGGGAAGCAGCAGCTGCAGACGAGATCCTCACACTCATTGCCAATGGGACTTGGGAGCTTGTTGAGTTGCCTCCCGGGGAGAAGGCTATTCCATCTGGTTGGGTCTTCAAGACCAAACGGACGTCCACGGGTGATGTTGAGCGTTACAAGGGTAGAGTTGTTGCGAAAGGTTGCTCACAGCGTCCTGGCATTGACTATGACGACACCTATTCCCCCACATTCCGTGCTGCGACTCTGCGCACTACTCTTGCTGCTGCAGGCATTGAGGACATGGAGCTTCGCTCTGTGGATATTTCCGCTGCTTTCACGGATGGGGACTTGGAGGAAGTCATCTACATGCGTCAGCCCGAGGGATTCCATGAAGGCGGTCCCAACGTAGTGTGCCGACTCAAGAAATCGCTCTACGGACTCAAGCAAGCAGCCAGGCGATGGAATAAGCAGCTGCACTCTGTGCTTCTCGAGCTCGGTTTCACACATTTGCAGTCAGATCGGTCGGTCTACATCTATGCCAAGGGCGAGGTACGCATCATCATGCCTGTCTACATTGACGACATCACCCTTGCCTCCAAGAACACTGCCCTACTCGATCAGACCGTCCTGGACCTTTCCAAACACTTCAAGCTGTGAGACTTGGGTGAAACCAAGTTCCTCCTCGGTGTTGAAGTCGTCCGCAACCGTGCCAATCGCTCGATTTCCCTCTCCCAGCACCAGTACATCATTGACATGCTTGAGCGCTACTCCATGGCTGAGTGCAACCCAGTCGGAACACCTCTGTAGATTCCAATCCTGGAGTCCCTTAGTTCAGTACTCTGACTTGAGGACTCCAGGTAAGTTGTATTTTCGCTTTGATGATATCTAGTTCAGTATTCTGACTTGAGGACTCCAGTCCCCTGCCTCCAGTTATCAGTTTTAACACGAGCATGAGCCAGAGCCAACCGGCAGCCTTATCGCTCTTCGCATCCCACTCATCCTGAGATTTACCATCAGCCTCAATACCCTCAAGCTCAATACCCTCAAGCGCAGGGCGCTTGCTAGTACCACTGACAAGGCGCCAGAGGCCCTGGGACTTGAGCCAGGCCTCCATATCACCAGCCCAGGTCGCATAGTTCGACCCATTGAGCTTTGAGAATGACGGCGAGGAAGAAGAGATGAGAGCACGGGAGTGGAGGAATATGTAGGGTAGGGGAGCGACGTCAGGGAGGCGAAACAACGAAAGGTATGGTAAGGAAGGGGGACAAGGAAGCGGCAGATGATGCGGAGCGCTCTGGAACACTCTGAGCGGAATCGAGCGGAGTCGGGCGGAATCGAGCGGAATCGAGCGGAATAATGCGGGAACGGAAAAGCGCAGGATGATGGAAGTGAGGGTAAACGCGGAAGAATCTCCGGGGGTGATATGGGTGAAAGCGGAGAGGCGTCGGAGTGAAAGGGAGCGCTCAACAGCGAAAACGACGACGAGCGCGCCCAGGGGATGGAAAAATCGAAGRGTGAAACGCACGATATCGYGACRCTGAGCGCACGCWARACCTCCTCCTCACGRGATRCAAYGGATGCCARGCYAAAMAGRCKGTGGGCGCAGGCRWGGAAAGAAACGGTGCCGTAGGCGCGGGCGTACGCGGAAAACGACGGGCGCGCTGGAAAGCGATGAACGGAGCGTTCGAAAAGATGGGCGATTTGCGAGGGAACCAGTCGGCGGGTTCGCGTGAATCGCGGTGAGGGCGTAGCGGGCGCGGTGTAGACGAGAGCAGCGAAAACGAGACGTCGGAAACCGTTAAAACGCGGGGCTCATAACTTGTTTGAACAGCAAGGCAGTCAACTGGAGTCCGACAGTCAGGGAACTGATCTGGGGGACTCCAGGACGATACAGGGCTATATATATAACCTAAAACAATAATCACATGGACCGGAATAATGGAAAACCGGAATATCGGAAGGAAATAGCTAAAACCTCGGAGTAACTAAGTGGAAGCAATTGAGAACATGTTCTGGGCATGGGAGCAATTGCCGAGAACATGGAAAAGAGTCCGGAATGATAAGAAGTCAAAGATGAGATAAAACCAAAGATAAGGGAATAGAGAGACCGATAAGATGAGGCAAGAGATAAGATAAGGAAAACAAGAAAAGCGAAATAAGAGGTGAGTCAAACTGGTCACATACTTTCAACACCCAATTCTGTTAGAAGGAAGTGACTTTGTGACTGCACTCCTACATGGTTTGATTTGCTTTTATCTGGTTTTATCATATCTTATCACTATCTAATCATTATCTCATCACATGACTGTGTAGAGCTTATTTAAACTGTAGATTCCGATCCTGGAGTCCCTTAGTTCAGTACTCTGACTTGAGGACTCCAGGTAAGTTGTATTTCCGCTTTAATGATATCGAGTTCAGTACTCTGACTTGAGGACTCCAGTCCCCTGCCTCCAGTTATCAGTTTTAACAAATTCCTCGTGATGCACGAGTTGAAGGGGACGGACATAGCGCCCACATACGCCAATGGCAGATCGTGGCTGAGATCAGTGGGAGAGGGTACGCTGTTATGCACACGGATGTGCAGGGCGATCCTCAACCATGCACCCATCGGCGAATACTCTCGTCAATTCAACATCTAGGAGGACCACGCGTGCACGTGCGGCGCCGAAAGGCAATCACACGATCACATATTGACCAGGTGCCCAGACATGGCCACCAGGCGACACTCTCCGAAGCTCCTGAACGAGCTTATTGGCTTCCCACCTCAACCTCCCCTCCCTTTGGTATCGACGCAGCTAAAACCAGGGGGTGCGGGTCACAGGCCCNAGCCCCGACTTTCACCCGATGCCCTGAGGGGCGGAGCGGAACCCGAACACGTGTGGGTTCTGCTGCAGGGGAAGGGAGGCACCGTAAGGCTTAGGCTGAGAAGGACCACCCGGACACTGCTCTGTCATGACCCAAATGGAGGGAGGGCGTGGCGAACGGGCGGGGTGTGGGACGGGGCCTCTGAGTGCCCAGACCTACACTGCATCTGCACGAGCCTAATAATTGTGGCGAGTGCGTACCCAAACCCTGGCCTTGGGCAGGGATCACATTTCGCCCAGCGACTGCGTCATGCCCTTTTCTTTCCTTAATGTTGTTTACATGTATTCGTAGATAGCGACCGGCCTGCCTATGCGCTCTGGAATACAAATAGGACTTCAAAAAAAACAAATCATCCTGGAATCCCCCAGATCAGTTCCCTGACTGTCAGACTCCAGTTGACTCCCTTGCTGTTCAAACATTCGGTAGGGGGATGTGACAGCTTGCTGGCATATTCACAACCAAATAGATTCCTATCACAATAACATAAGTATGGTTCAAATAATGAAGATTATTCACATACCATGGAGCTGTGCTCGAGTGATTGAATTTAAAGAGAGAGGATGCTGGTTCTGGCCAGGCTACAGGAGTGGCAGGTGCAATGCTGGGATTGAACACAGAGCTGCTGTCGGCATTGCTGGCTGGTTGGTGGCTTGGGGATGGTTTACCCTCCCATGATGGCTGAAAGCCCCACTGCTGTTGGTGGTGTCATTGATTGGCTCTGGAGTCTGCGGGTTAGCAAACTCTCCTGTGGGTTTGACCTGAAAAGTCACAGCGCTGCCTGTTGTAGCCAGTGACAGATTTAGAGCGCCAATACCTGAGGCATCCGACGATGCTCTAGCTGCACCTTGGTTGGACCCTGGGCATGGTGGTAGGAGCCTTCCAGTGCTCCTAGTAAAAATTAGAATACAATAAGCAAATGGCAGGTAAGAAAAAGAAAATACAGTGGATTTGTGAAATTTAGTTTCAATATCACTGGGAGTGGCACAGAAGCTTGTGAGACAGCGGCATTGTCTTCTGCTGTTTCACCCTAAGAAGATGACAATGTTGCAGCCAGAGTCTTTGAACCATCCTGAGGGTTTGCTGGCAAGCGGAAGCAGCTGAAAGCGGGGCAGTGACGAATCGCTGGCCTCTGAATGACCGGGCGAAACATCGATGCGCTGGCAGTGAAAGCGAGTGCGGAGATGGAGAAAAAAATTACGGGAGAACCGGAAGGCTTAGAGGCGCAAGTTGTTGGGGAACAAAGGAGAGCCATGTACGCAGTGGGTGAGCACAGAAATAAATGAACTTGAGGAACTCGTCAAAGGCTGGGGCTCATAACTTGTTAAAAGTGATAACTAGAGGCAGGGGACTGAAGTTAGTACTGAACTTAATGTTATTAAAGCAGAAATACAACTTACCTGAAGTCCTCAAGTCAGAGTACTAAACTAAGGGACTCCAGGACAGAAATCTATGGTTTAAATAAGCTATACACAGTCATGTGATGCAATAACAATTAGATATGATAAAATAAATAAAACCAACTCACACCATGAAGGAGTGCAGTCACAAAGTCACTTCCTTCTAACAATAAGTTGTCTCAAACACAAGGTATGTTCTTTTGTTTTTTTATGCATAGCTCCCAAGATGTCTTACAATCACTAGCCTTTACCTTCAGTGCTGATGGAACTGAGCATCGAGCCATTGACTACAACTCTAGGCATCCCAATTTCAAAGCTGAGGACTATACAACCGGTGAAGTTGGTCATAAAACTTGCTTTCTTGGAATAATGCCATCAATGGATGGCTCCAGTGCAGAGTCTATTGACTATGATCTTGTACTTGGTAACATCTGTGACCTGTTCAACCAAAGCCCATTTGGCAACCATGCTAGACATGACCCACTTCATCTTGTTGATATCTTTGTCATGCTGACTGGCATGCATACTGATCATCACTCAAAGGAGAAAAAGGATGTTGAGGCTTCAAAACAGAAAAAAAAAGAATGCAGTTCATCAAATCTTTGGTACAAAACAAGTTGTAGAATGTGATTAAGAGAAACTGTTGCCACACATGGTAAAGCAATTGGGTGGCCAGAAAGCATGGCAAAAACTCTCAAAGACTGAGCAGGCTGAACACAATGCCAAAAAGCCTGAGGGCATTATTGTTGACTTGGAAAAAAAAATCAAAAATAACTGGAATTGATGTCTAATGATGAGAAACTAGTTCTGACACTTTTCTTTTGGGCTGGGTGTGGCTGTCACAAAGACTCTTATACTGTGCATGGAGGGTACACATCCATGGTAGAGTGGTACCAGGAACATGAGTCAAAACCTTAGCCCATTCTTCTGGCTAATTGTGACAATGCACCTGTTTTAGCAGAAATCACTACTAAAGGTGACATTGAAAATGAGGTATAGGCTCGTGCTTTGAAATGACTGTGGTGGCATTAAATGTGCCCAAATTGCTGGTGCAATATTCAACAACAAGCTGAACAAAAAGGGACATTATGATGTCTTCCACTGGTGGTGGCAAAGAGGAAGTAGAATGTGCTTTCACATTTTCTGACTAGATTTGGATTATACTGTGATGCAGCAATTGCTCTTATTGTGAATCTGGATAATTTCAAAAAGTTCTTGAAATTTGTAAAGGAGAAGAAGGATAAGCACCACTGGAGCCATATAGAACAGAATTCTTTGGAATGCATCACATGATCCACCAACACTCTGCAAGCTTGTGATTCTTGGGCTATATGCAAAAGTCATTGGAATTTCTTATATGACCAAAATACAAGAATGTGNCCTAAAACAAGGTCAATATGCTTGATCTGACCCTGGAGTTGTTGTAAGGAGGGAGGGAACACAGAACAAACAGTCAACATAAAGTGAGAACAGAGAGAATACAAAGGAAAAAAAGGAATAGGAGGAAAAGGGAGAGGATAAAAAAAAAGAATTAGAAGAAAAAAAGAGAAATGCATAACAAACAGTTGATGGAGAGCCAGGACAAAGGAAATAAAAAAGAAAAA
>JANBPK010001222.1:0-62870 GCA_027579435.1 Candolleomyces eurysporus | reverse complement strand
CATGGGATGACCAGCGCCATTTTCTATGACATCGGCACGTTTCTTTGAATACTCATATTAGCAACTTTTATAAATGGTCGCCTCGCAACACAGAGGCAGAAGACTTGTTGAAAGAATTCTGTATCCCTTTCCCTACAAGAAAAATGGCAGCGCCTCATTCCGAATGAGGTAACTGCTGGCGGATTCCCTTTGTGACATCGTCGGTCGTGCCTCCTCAAGCCTTGCCCTCGTTGAAATCACAGTCGTGTTCTGTAACCCTTGCTATTCCCTCCTTGTATATCACTTAATTCTCGGGCCTGCTTAATTGGTGCCTCGTGCTCCCTTTCAGACCCGTCCGCGTTCCCGAAGTTGCATCACTTTCCTTTCAACACCCACTCGCTGCCTCACTGAAGCCTTTATCTTCCTCCCGTGGACTTTGAGATCTTTCTCTCCTAAACGTCTTACTGATTCCTTTGCATTCTCCTGAACAATATGGTCTTTCTTCTCCTGAACCAGCTCCTGCCACAGCAGACCGAGCTCGTAGATTCTTGGTTCATTCCTCAACGCCATTCCACTTAAAAGGTGAGCACAAAATCCCGATTTTCCCAACCCCGGACCCCTCGCATTGTCTCCACTTCCCAGCGCCTTCTCACTGTTTACTATGCCTTTGAAAGCTCATACTGTCCAACGCCGCGGCCGTGTCCTCCATAGTAGGCATCGCATCCAGCTCGATAAGGCAAGGGATTCCCTTGTCTTGACACCCTTGAACCCGACGATTCGCCGCCGTTCGCCCTTTGGTGGAGCGGAGATGCCGGTAATGTCTCTATCTACCCCTGTCACCACAACTGTGTTGACGTACCCCATTTTTAGGTTGCGGGTCCTTCCAACCGACCTTTCAACAACCCATCTCTAACTTCAGCTGGAAGCTCTTCCTCGTCCTCTTCCTCCACCTCTTCCTTTTATACCGATGCCCTCCCTCCCAGTCCCGCCAGTCCCGCCATTTCGGCAATGGAGCTCGACACCCAGTCTAGTGCAACCAGTCACATGTCGATTGCCTCTGCTTCCGACTTCCCGGATGATCACAGCGACGGATCGAGCACTGTTGTCCCTATGCAGGGAATCGATTACGACCATCCCCAAGTGCCTGCTGTCGCCTATTGGGCTACTGCCGTGAGTTCTGACCTCTCTGATCTAGTTTGACCTCTCTAACCTAGTTGCGATCTCACGTCCCTGCCAGAATGAGCTTGACAACTTGCGCAATGCAATCCACTTCATGCATCATGCCACCATTCTTATGTCCAACACTTACAACGCCTTGCGTGCGCAGAACCCCCATTGCCACCGTTTCCCTCCTGCTTGATCTTCATACAAACCTTGTCTTATCTGTGCCCAACTCCAATCGCTTTCTGTATTTTTAGTCCAACGTTTTAGATCTGGATATCTTCTCCCTGTACTTATATACTCGGTTCTTGTTGTACTCTGGGCGTAAATCACTCTAAATACACATTCCATTGCTTCTCCGTTGGGTAAATATTACATGATATGTACAAATGCACTCGAAAGCCGAAGGAAGGATAGGACGTCATCATTGCTCGACGGGAGCCAAGTTGGCGGGTTTGACACTTGCAGCCATGCGGTTCAACGCTTGGATCTTGCTCTCTGTGAGTGAAAANCGGGGGCTCGCATTCATAATTACATACCTGTCCTTGGAGTGTGTGGATCGTGGCTTCAAGGTTCTCGTTACTCTTGACGATCGTGGCAGTCTGCTGATTTGCCCGTACGGCTAAGGCCTTCAACTGGTTAGTCTCGCCGCGAACTGCCTCAAGTCGCCCTGCAGACTGTAGGATCTGATCTTCAAGCACGGCATTCATCTTTGTGAGTTCCTCGATTTGCTGATGCTGCCTCTCCGTCTGTGCCTTCACGACGGCAATATCTTCATTTAGACGTTGAAACCCAGGGTCACTAACGCGTAATCAGGCAAGTGAGATAGACGATCCTTACTGCAACTCACGACTCCAATTTTAATTGCCGGGCGATGTCTCTTTCCCTGGACAGCAAGTCCTCGCAGTCTTCGCTCAAGTACATCACCGCTTTTTCGAGGAATTTGTTTTCACATCCGTAGTGCATGCATCTTTCCGCGTCCCGAAGTATAGTATCCCAACAATACTTGCAGAATAAATCGGCTGAGAGCAGGTGATGTGAGATCCAACCTTCAGGTCTAAGGAAAGGAACGTAGACTCGGAAGAACGCACCACAGCAAGCAGTGGGGGTAAGCCAATTGTCCCCAAAAATTGGCATATTACAACGGTTGCACAGAAGCGTTTTTNGCGATCGGCGGGTTGGCGTTGACTTGGGCCACCTCTTCAATAGTCGCATAATCCTCAGTATCAGACATATTACAAGCAAAGAGAAGTGATTCAGGTGTGATCGTTATCGATGCCTGTACTATGAGGCACTGGAATAGATAAAAGCGCCGTGTCACATGGGAACTTTATGATTGGTGCCACACTTGATTGCACCTTGACTCTTTCATTAGCTACAATATTTTCCGTCTCTTTCAAACCCAAATTCGTCATTCTCTTTTTCATGAATGTCTTTAAAGGTAGGCCCCCTGGATCCGGGAGGCACCCCGCCTCCAACAGTACCTTTCAATTGGTGAGTCCGTCCATACCCCCAACTCCGTCATTGTCCTAATGCCTCGGGATTCTTAGATCGCGAAAGCTCATCCAACTCATGCCTGCACTTCCGTTAACGTACGTTCCCTACTCCCACGGAGAAACTCTCTTCACCATCCCTGAGGAGGCGGAACCCACGGGAGCCTACGCCAATATACACCAACTCCCTTCCGAAATACTTTCCAAAATCATTTCCCTCGCCACCAAATCACCATCTTCCCGTGATAGTGCTGCGTCTCGGGCTCGAGCCCTCGAGCTGCTCAACCTCACCCACGTCAACGCGGACTTCCGAAGGACCGCTTTGACCGACCCTGCGCTGTGGAATCATATCCTTTTCTTGAATGCGATCCACCCCGACTTTTTCAAGGCCATTTTAGAAAGGTCTTCCACCCTCCCCCTTTCCCTTTCATTCACAGAGGACAGAACCCTTTGCGCCGACTCCTGCGTTTGGACCCTACTGGTTGACAGTCTTTCTCGACTCCAGTCCCTCCATGTCGAGGTGCACGAACCACTGAGTGGCATGAAAGCGAAACTTTTGCTTACGTTCCTCACGGTTGAAGCCCCAGCTTTGGAGGATTGCTTCATATGGTTTCATGGACAGCGGAGTGTTGCATTGAACTGCTTCATTTTGGACGACAGTCGGCAGCCTGGAGGCAGCCATACCCCGCTACTCCGGAAGTTGGAACTCGTCAACTGTTTTATTCCCCTTGACCGTTGCCGACTGCCCCGTCTCACCGCCATCACTTTACAGTCTATCAACTGCGAATCGGTCCTTCTTTCTCCTGAAGACTGCTTTCGCTTCCGTTCCCAATTCCAATATCTTCGACACCCTGTCCTATACAATCCCTTTCAGCAAGCCTCCGACTCCATCCCCGGCCTTCCTCCAATCGATCTCCCAGCCCTTCATTCACTTATCCTCTCGGCCAACGGTACGGTTGCCCAGCAGCTGGCCACGATATTACGCCTCCCACCCCGATGCAACCGTACGATTACAATTTTCTTTCCTCGCGATCCTCAGTGTACCGTTGACGATGCAACAATGGCCGCTACAGCAGCATCATTATTCATCCCTCAGGACATGGTGTACACTAGCTGTGTTCTGGGTATGAATGCTGCTGGCCAGTCTTTGAGGCTTTGCAGACCGTCCCAGGGATCCACAGTGATGATCTATTTCATCGTGAATACGACCACGAAGTTCTACAGCTCTGGCCCAGTGAGCTCTCTCTTGAGGGCCTTTGCTTCCATCCCCCCTTTCCCTTGGCTGTCGCAGCTCAATTTAGCATCCTGCGATATGTTTTCCTTCTCCCTTTGGCAGTCGTTCGCATCAAAATGCAAGAAACCTCTCGCTTCCCCCGGTCTCTTGTCCTTTTCATGCAGCAACTCTTCCCCAGCTCCCTTGATCTTCAATCCCGTCTTCCAGCTCATGAAGAACATTCAAACTCTTACAGCGACAAACGCAGACCCTTATGCGAATCCGTCCTTCATTGAAGTAGCCAGAAGCGACGGCTTCTTTCCCAAACTCAAGTCGCTTGGTTTCCCTCTGAACCAGAACTCAGTCGATCTTGCTTATGTCCCACACCTTCTGCGCCAACGAAGGGGCATCGAGCGTGTTTCCTTCTGTGTTTCCCCTGCCTGGGTTGATTGGATGGGCTTGGGTAGTTGGGATGCCCTTCAGTCGGCGATTGAAGAATTAGCAATGGACTTCCCCGAAGGCGTCGATTTAGATTGGTTTGAATTATGAACGGCGAACGGCTACTGAATTCCTGTGATCTCTGATGTCTTTTTCTGTAAAGTCTTCTTTGGCGTCTGTTTCTTTTGTAATTGTAATGTACCTTCTAGCCTACTCCAATGTCTCGCCTTCCGTGCACAGATACAATTTTAAATAACTATTCCCTCTTCTTCTATCATACAAAGTTGGTCGTCCTCATGTGACTTGCTTTTTCTGAGTGCGTGTTTAATCGATAATCATTGATAGATCAACTTGCGCCTTGATTCTCTCCTTCCATGATCCCGGTCTGTACACTGTGCTTCGTCTCCTTCCTGCTCTCCCCTGCGTATCTTTTGCCTTGTGGGCACTGTTATTGCAAGGGGTGCTTTGAATACATGGGTCTAACTCCGTTCCCGTGCTACTTTTACTGCAACAATTCAGCAAGGTTCTTGAAGCAGGATGGAAGACTTCTTCGATTCACTTTCGGTACCACAACGAAAGCGGATGATAGTGCCGTTATCATAGCGTGAGTCACATTCTAGTCAAGTTCAATATTCAATCACAGAAGATCGGGGCTGATCAAACATTCAAGTACAAAGCAAGGCGCTAGCCATGAACGAGATATTCTCGCGCTAACACTGGAACGCCAGCAGGCTAATCAAGGAATCGCGGAGACCAACGCCGACCATCAACTCCAGAGCGCCCTGTCGTCTTTTTCTGATTTGGAAGGCGGACTTGGCGACTATGAATCCGCGATATCAGAGTTCCAGCTGGCCAATGCCCGCGCCAACGAAGCAAATTTAATCCGGCAGGATCTCGAAGCACGGTTGCGCACTGCACAAGACGAGGTGTGTTCATAGAGACTTGAATCAGTGGTTTTTTGCTCAGTTGGCCTTGGAACCAGCTCGCCAGGGCGAGAGAGTTGTTATTCCGCCGGGTCCTTGAGAACATAAATCCTGGAATGTAGTGACAGAAATTGGAATGGGTGTCAACAGAACGATAGGATGTAAGACTAGACGAAAGGGTTTAGGAATAAGAACAATAGGCTATACAAGTCGTTACATTGTGGACGAAATTATGCTTCTCAAACCGATAAATCATTGTAGGAGGCTCAAAGCTCATCTCCCGGAAGTTACTCTTTCAGGAAATTGACGTCATACGGCCACCATTGCCTTTTAATGCAAACATAACCACATGTGGCTCATCGTTGAATAATGAAAGGTCACTTTATGAGGTTCAAATACAAGTACAGGATACAGACAGAACACTCGTTACATGGTGATATGTAGATATGCTCAAAGGGTTCCCAAATAATCAACGTCGCCGCCAGTCTCTCCGCGGATGTCATCTAGAGGATACGTCAGAAACATATCTACACCAACTTAAGAAGACTCAAGTTTACCTGGGATAGTTCCTGGGGTTTCACGGACTTCAACACCAAAAACCAGGTCATTTGGCCAGCCAAAATCGTCACCTGCCCACCCTAACAGCTCTCCCATCTTGTTGCACAGAGCTGTGTTATTCTTCAAGCAGCCGTCAATCTTTGCCCGGAAATTCTGTGTGTCTGGGTTGTCGGAGCGGTGCTGGACAACAGTCTGGTAAGTAACTATAGCCTTGGCTTGTCGTGCAAGGAACAGCATCCATATATCATGGTATATATCGAGTCGTGTCCCTTGTGGACTGGTGAAGATAAAATGGGCCCCTAACCATGCGACCATGCTACGGCAAAGACGACGAGCTTCGATGTTGACGTGACGATCGAAGTCCGATAGATGATAGAGAATGGCATTGCTGAGTTCGAAGATATTGCAGAGGGCCAAAAGGCCCATGACCCCGTGGAAGCTGAGAATGTTTGGAACATGGGAGAAGTCTGGCGAAGTAGTCAATAATACGCGGCACCAATACCAGCAATGATTGCTTACCATCTGGATTAAAGACAAATCCTTGCTGAGTATAAACGAGGTGGTAATAGTGAACCAGACGCCGAAGAAGCAAATGCGCAGCTTTCTGTGACTGGTTGCGCTCTGAGTCAAGCGTTATCGACGAAACGAGGAAGCCGGTGCACGCCGCCTCAAGGGTCGACGTCGCAAAGAAGTAGCCTGTGTTGATAATACTAGGTTCCGTTGATAGAACAAAATATGGAACAAGCGGCTTGATAATCCTAGACAGCAATGAAATCAGAGATGAATCAATAAAAGAATGCATGAACTGACGCAGTGTACCCAGCTTTGAGATGAAATGACTGGAAGGTCAACGTTTGCCAGTCCGAGAGGAAGGGGTGTTGAAGTTGGTCGATCAGCGCGAAGCTTGTGAAGGCGTGCGGGTTGAAAGGAGCGGGCTGGCAGATAACGAGTAGTTGGGAGCCGCTCTTGACTTCGATATGAGTTGTGAAGCCGTTCGGAGAGAAATTGAAACGTTGATAGGCATCTCTGGTTGAGATTACTGCGGAGCTCACTGCACTCCTTGGCATTTCCCATCGACGATGGCACCAGGGTTGATCGACGGTCATATTCCAAGCGTAGGCATCCGACGCAAGGCTTGGCAGAAAAGACACTCCCGCTGGTATGGGAAAGTCGGGGGCAGCCAACACTTTGCCGCCCTGTAGAACAGATTGCAGCACCTGGTTTACCGTCCCAGCGATGAGTCTACTTCGATCGGGAGGAAGAGAAAAGTCTGTGGCCGCCACATTAGGATGTGTACCTCATTTCATCAGTGTAAATAATCACGAACCTTGGATCCAAACAGGCCTGCCAAGCATCGCGAAGGCTTGAAGCGAAGTTTCACCAAATAGATGTACAGAGCTCTGTGCGCCCGGAACAACGATGATAGCTTGCTTGCCTTCCGACTGAATCCGACTGACGGTCATTTCCCCGAGGCTCTCTTGAGTAAGGACGGAAAACCAAGAAACTTGGGGGTTGCTGAAGAGTGGACAAACTTGGCCGTTGTCGTTGGAGTAGCTGTTGGCCACAGCCCGACAGAGCAATGAGAACCACTCTGCTTCTTGCTGATGCTAAAGGAGGAATCAGTACAAAAGAAATATGGCAAGATCTGAGGCCGTACATGAAAACGCGCAGTATATTCAATGTTGTCAACATCACTCCATAGCATAACCGGCTCAGCGTTAAAGCAATCCTACACAACCGACAAAAGTCAGAGATAGCATAACTATCGAGAAAGTGTTAGAAGTGCCTACATCAAAACAATCGTCGAGGGTGAGATCGATCACCGGGGGGCCCCGCTAATCAAGCATGAGACAACGAGAAGCTGCGAATGTCACCCAGCACGTACCGTTTCAACACTCAAATCAATCGTCTCATACACCCTAAGGCGAACTCCGCCTTCTAATTTCAGGGCCTTCAGATGCTGTTGGGGCGGTCCGTCAGAACCTGCAGAGATAGCGCGTTTGCGAGCGAAGGGAGCTTTGGCAGTAACCGAAGTTGCTGGTGAGGGAGACCTTTGAACAATTTCCTTGGAGTCGGAGGCAAGTGGTGAGCCTTTCGAGGTATCCTTCTTCTTCTTTCCTTTCTTCCGCGAAGAAGGGCCAGATGGCGGGTACTCTGGAGTCCGGAGCTGATCTTTGATAACATGATCTTTTATTTTCCCTGTGACACTACGAGTCACTGGTCTCTGGAGGGATCCGGTCGCATCTTCGGAGCTGTCATCAGTTGCAGCGAGGGCAGCAGACTGACGACTGCAAGAAGACGGAGGTCTGGGCTCGGTCGCGCCTGGCTTTGGCAAGGAAACCGGCTTAGAAGCATCCTGGGCGGGAGCACCACGACCGTGCCCGGGCGGCTGCTTCCTGGTGAATTGACGGGAAATAGCCTCTTGAAATGAAGAGTCTAATGCGCAATCAGCATAGGATTGGATCTTGAGCGAACTAAATGAATCGTACCCCCGGCAAGCCACTCTGAGTCGGGGCAAGCAACGCCTGCAAGGTCCAACGCTTCGATTTCACGGAAAGCTGTACGGAATCTGGATGGTAGAGGATGTCTTCCTGAAGCACTATCAAATAAGGCGCGCCACAGAATATTTTCGACTTTCATTAGGATATTCGGCCGAGGGCCACCGAGACCCTGCCACATCTGCTAATTGGTAAGGACAAAGAAAACACTAATGATAATAGCATACCTGAAGCAGGAGAAGCCGGTTGAAATCCTTGGTCATAAAGCACGAGGGCAGGAAAAGGGAAGCTACGGAACTGGAGAGAGCGAAGAAGAGAGGCAGTTTGAAGGAGTGAACAGATTTGATGGAGGAGAAGAAGCTCTCCCATCGGTCAGATTGGAGATCACTGCTACTGCTGCGAGGGTAGCAGCACTGTAAGCGCGCGCGATTTTACGGAGCGCAGATATCACTTACCACATGTTCATCACCAGAGCTTGAAAATCTGGGACTGTATTTGGAAGATCAGTGATTCCCTGAGCCACGGCGAGTGTCGTCAGATTGAAGAGAGGAAGATCGTAAGAAAGAAATCTGACCCTATCGAAGTGAGATGACGCACCTTCAATACCAAGCTGATATGGGCTGCAGTGCATTCGAAATTAGTCATGATCTTGTGCCCCTCGATCGTCGCCTTTCTGTGAACGAGAGAATTGAAGATTGATAGGGTTGGGTCTGAAGCCGTGGTGCTGTGCCCTGAGTCGTCCCCACATTCCCGTAAGGATTGAAGGCCGCGTAGAATTAGATTGGGCCAATGAGCCATCTGCTTGAAGAACTGAATTCCTTTGAGAAACACAGACAACATCCAGAAAGTGATCATGGCCTCACCATTTTTGGTGGGAGCGGAATCGGAAGTCGCCCAGGCTGACCAGCCGGCGAGGAGTGCTGAAGAGAAATGCCTATGGCTACATCAAGGAGACGATAATCGAGGAGCGTGCTTGCTAGGCTGCTCAGCCTCTCTGGAGATAAGCCAGAGAGCCTCGACAGCCGCTCCTGAACCATGACATTGGCCTCAACGGTCAGAATTGAGTGAAGGGAGTGGTGAGCCTCGGTACTGGCCACCGCGTGTTCAAAGTTTTCCAACTTTTTCACGAGGGCCTGACTCACGTCAGTGGCAAGATCTCTATACTAGCGATGTGGAGAGCACCTTAAATCCTGTCCCGTAACCCTCGAGAAGCTCACTTCTCAAGAGCTCTGTTACACTTCGCACGCCGAGGATTTGTTCGGTAAACCAAGGGAATGATTGAAGCAAAGGGAGAGAGTGGAATACTGTGGGTTCTAATTGTTGATTCTTGGAGGTGCTTGCAGACGCCATGGTCGTTCAAGTGTTATGGAGCGTGTCGTTCCCTTTGATATCGAATCCAGGCGTGCATGGGAATTTTCCATCAATCTTGGCTGATGCAAATCAATCCAAGCACGCAAACCATTTCTGGCGGATACTGCCAGATGGGTGAACAAATCGTTATTGTAGGCGCTGGTAACTTTGTTCACACAAGATATTTGGGCCATTTTTCTGATTTTCTCAGGATTCAATGGACTCATGTGCGCACTCGAAGCGCAACGCCGGAACCCTGCCTGGCAGGTTGATCTCATCGCACAAGTCCTTCCTGGCGATCCCCCGCCAGCTGCATGGACAACAAGCTTCTCGGTGTGTTTGTCCTCTTCAGAAAGCTCAAGGAACCTCAATAATACCTCTAACACCTTTAAAGCGCTGTTTTTTTGGATGTCTAAAGCAAATGTGCTCCAACTTCGAAGAGAAGACGTTTGAATATGTTTCAGGACTCTCAAGCTCACAGTTTTTGAAATACTTTCACCAATTCGAGCACGTCAAATTCTTCTCAACGGACAGTATCAATAACGAGGAGTTCCTCGTGCTCCCGAATGTGGGTCCGATTGCCTCGAATTGCGATGCCAACTCATTACTTTCTTCCAATCTTAGTTTCAGTATTTGCCCTCGGACAGGCTCATCAAGGGGGCTAAATGTGGAGTTTCATTCACAAGTGTTTCCCTAATTCCCGACCAGGTGATTGGCCTGATGCTCAACGAATTCTCAGCGGCGGGCGGGAGGATATATAAAGGAACGGTTCGCCACCTGAGTGAGCTTGTCGAAGGAGGCACTTCTTCATTCCATCGTGCGAACAAGCATCATGAAACCGGCCCTTTGGTGTCCCCTTCAGCAATCATGATTTGTGTCGGATTAGGTGCTCGCTTCATCGGGGGTGTCGAGGATAACAGCATCATTCCGTCAAGGATTCAAACTTTGAAACTGAGAACCCCCTGGATGAGAACTGGAAAAGCGTTCTATGGTAATGACAAGGCGCCTATGTTTTTNCATTGTGCCTTTGGGGAACGGAGATGTGAGCGTTCTGAGCATCTCATGTACGACTTACTGGTGACACCATTGGCTGTAGGTGATAGTTGGTGGAGGGATTGATCACGATGATTGGTGAGTGTGTTTGAACCCGAGAACTGGCGCTGACCTACCATCTTAAATTAGGTTCCCCAGGCCTCGTCCTCAGGTCACTGAAGGACTGCTGCAGACTGCCAAAGAATATTGTCCAGAACTTGTACCCTCTGACGGCGGATCTGATTTTGATCTTCGTTCCCTTGTGGTTTGGGAAGGTTGCGATATATTTGGCACACAGAAAGATGGGCCATGTCTTGAGGTGAAGACGGTCCGGCATCCTGCATCCCCTCGCAGTGTTCCTGTTGTCCTGAACTACGGGTGAGACAATTTGACCCTACTTATCGCAGGCGTTAACGCTTGCTGTGCTAGATATGGGCCGGCTGAGCCCTTGGCCTTTCGCGGTGTTGCGAATGCTGCCGTCAACTTGCTCCAGGCAGCACTTGAGCAAGAGCAACAGAGCATGGATATTGCCGTAGTATCATCGTAATAAACGCACGGCAGACAAATAGATTGATATTGTATGCTAGCAAATCTACAAGAACGAGGAAATCAGGCGTTCTCCATGTCCCAAGTTACCCAGCAAGGCCACGCCAGTCACGGTAGCGAGTGCTGCGAAGAATATCCAAAATACTCCGAATGAAGACACCGGTGTATCTTCGTTGGCCGTGCCAGAAGTTGTCGGGCGGCGAACTGGAGCTCTACGTCGAATTTGATTCTTGCCTTGATCAGTGGTGGGCTCAGTATTGACTGCTCTCGACACCAGCCTTCTCTGGCGGTTTACGGCACTCGCTTTTGCAAAGGTCAGGGCCCTTCGATGCCGTTAGGAGAAAGAACAGACCTTGCTCCGGAGCTCGAGCCCAGAGCTTGACATATGTTGCTGCTTCCTTCTCGGCGCACCCGGTTGCAATATACAACATGGCGCCTGAGATTTGTGTGAAAGCCTAGAGCAGGTAAAGGTGAGGGAAAGGTCACACCAAGAGTCTGGAACGATCGTACCACTGCCTGAATCATGTCTTCCCCTAAACACATCGTCAGTAAAACTTTCAACTGATACAAACGAAGGCTACGCACCATGATCTAACCCAATCATTGAATCTGTAGTGACAGACCGGATGCTCACTTCACCACAGCCAGTGCCGCATAGAACATCAGTGTCATCATGAATGAAGGCAACTGGCAACGGAACATTGACATCTTCGTGCACTTCATGAGGTAGAGTTCGAATATGGCGTTTCTCTCGAACATTGTAGACGTCGAAGCCATTGTGAAGGTTAGAGCACACCATGACCCTTCCTCGACTATCAATGGTAGATCTCCCTCTAATACTATTTGTAAGGAATTTAATCAGAATATTTTTGATAACGACTTACATCCTATACGATGCCGGTTGGATACGCCATTTCTCTGAACGATCCTGAAGATTGAAGCACCATATCCCCCCTTGTAGGTACGTGACAATCATGGCCTGACCATTGTCCGTAAAGTGGACGGAGCGAACTTCCATTGGTAGACCTTTCCGATGCTTCTTCAAACTTGCTTCATCGGTTGTGGTATTTGCAGGGGTGATCACACAGTGCTCGACGTATTTCACTGGATGGGTACTCAGTCTCAGATGTGGATAACAAAAAGGCAAAGCTCACCATCTTTTTGAAAGTCGGGCACTGATATTACAATGGTCGTTACGCCGACTCCGATGCCTATGTGAGAGGCAACTGGGTCATAAGACAAACAGTTAATTTGAATCAGGTCCTTTAGTTGCTGGGGGAGATCCTCGTATCCTTCGGGGCGGAAATCCATCCGGAAAAGCCTTTGATCGTGCTGCCAGGGTATTAGTATCACAAAATGGATGAAATTGCACGACGCACAAAAGAGACGTATCCAACCTCGCAGTTGGCCAATCCCACATATAAGCCTTGCGAGTCAGGCGTCCACAAGATAGCTGTCACCGACTCGGAGAAGTTGAATTTGTCGTAGTTCCTTATATCTTGAGTTTCGGTGACGATAAGCTGGCCTGAGTCGTCTCCGCTTGCCAGATACAAGCCATTGTCAGAGAAGGAGAGGCAGTTAATGGTGTCGTCGTGGTGAGTTATCTCTGCAATGCAGGAGTACATGGGTGTTCAAATGAAAGAAGGAAACGGGGATTTGCGTCGCTTTGCCACAGGGGATTCGTGTCGCTTTGCCACAGGTGCCTTTGTCTTTCACATTACCTCAGATTCTGCGCAGCTGAAGTGAAGGTCGAAATGAGCAAGAGGATGAGCTCACGAGAACTACGACACAATAACAAAGAAATAACACAAATTTATTTAAAACGTGAATGAATTAGTGCACATAGAATCGAAGCCGAAACAGGGAGCGCTAGGAATACAACAATTATGGACAGGGCACTGATCCTTCAGACATACGGATGAACCGAATCGACTTTGCCATGATTCACCCTCGAAATACTGTGTGGCAAACATCAGCGTCGAAATGAGCGAGAGAGCGGAAAAATACGCACTCTTCAATTGCAGCGGTATGGGAGAAATCGTATTCGAAATTGTCGGTGATTTGAAGGTCTTCCTTGACAACGTCCGGCTGGCGACTCAACCACTCTGGATCATACAGACCAGAGGGGAGTTTGGGAACCGGGGCACTCTTGGAGAGTTTCGAAGAGCGGCCACGACGGTGGGGATGAGCGCCAGGGGTCACACGACGATTTACCTTGAAGCGTGTATCCCTGTGGAGGGCATCGAGTGTTCATAGGCACGTTGTCGCGTTTGGGTTCCTCCATTTCTTGGAGAGAGCGACGTATTCAGGGCCACCGGATCCATTATCGTGGTCGCTCTCATCTGTACTCATGCCCTCCCACCCGTAAGCTGCGATCATTGGGATGTGGCGTGTGGTGTCCTGGAAGCGTTCGGCTGCCTTAATGCGACGATAGTAGAGCTATTTGGAACGGTCAGAGATTGCTAACACAACTCCAAAAGAACATACCCATCGCTTCCGTTCTGCCCGCCGGTGCTCTTGCTTGATAACTTCCCGCTCGAGTTTGGTCTTCTGGGCCCAACGATACTTAGAGCGAGTGTTACGGAAGTTGGAGACAAAGAGGCGGTGAAGGTCTTTGATAGTAGGCTTGAACGCGGCAAGCTCCGCAGCTTTCTGGTCCGTAATAGCGGTGACGAACACATTCCTGGCAGATCTATTCCAGGCGGCGTTTGGCGGTGCTTCGAGATCCAATCTGAATTCGTCGATTGTGCAACTGGGGATTTGAGACAGGCGGTATTGATTGACCTGACTACGATCCTCGGTATGGCCCTGGAAGACTTCCTTAAAATAATTACGGACAACGCGCTAGGCAAGATCAAGGTTAGAGAGCAATACAGGGATAAGAAGGACGCTTACTGCTAAGTCTCTCGACTCCTGAGGTCGAGTAACAGGGGCCATCCTGATTTTTACGTTCGCCAAGCCCCCAGCGGATGAATCGACGTCCATTGCACCATTGACCTCCTGCGTCTCCTTCGATTGGTTTCCAATGCCACGAAGGATCTCATTCGTTTCCTGGTAACCTTTGAGGAGCTGCTGAAGTACATTGTCGGAGCTCGTGAGCTGCTGAGGTTTCACATCCTGAGAAGACGTGATTAGTACAAGCGACAAAAGACATGGACGGAGGTAACTCGCAACTACCTGTATCTGAGTATTGTGTGCTATACGATCCAACCTCTCCGATATCTGCAAGTATTGGGCCTGCAGTTGCTGAAATGAAAGCTGGAGCACGTTGAGAGATTGACAACGAACATATGAAGGGATAAATTCCTTACCTGATCCAGAATGTCATGGCTCGGATCGCCCTCGGTGCTCTTTCCTTTGCCTTTAGCCTGGGCATTATCAGCTGGCGCGTTGTCCTGGCGCTTCCTCTTCCGGGTGCGAGACGTATCGGCGTCAGTTTCAGCGGTGGTCGTCGTCTCAGCATCGGAAGTCGATCCAGTCGTTTCTGACGGTGTGGCGGATGTTTCCCTATCGAAGTATTGCAGATCCCGGCCGGCTGCCACACTGGAGCGAGCTTGCGGTTGGCCAGCTGCCACACTTGGATCAGTTGGCGGTTGTGCAACTGTCGCATTCGGATGAGTTTGCTGCGGTAAGGGATAACCTTGCATGACGGGGTAGGAACTGTAAGGATAAGCGAAGGGAAAATGCCCCATGTGTGTGGGATGGCCCATTGGATGAGGGGTGAAATGGCCGTAAGGAGTGGTATGTTGGTGAGGAAGTCGAGCGTAGTTCTCTTGGTTGGCGCCAACGGGGTGAACATATGGGTAGGTTGGGACGGGAGCCTGGGGAATAGGTTCAGCGACGGAAACACCAACATTAGGGGGAATAATAGAACAAACTTGGTGTGGCTGAGCAACACCTTGGAAATTGGGAGCGGTGGGCGTGGTGTCCCCACTGCCAGCGTTGCTCATATCTGATGTGGAACGTCAGGTTCAGACGTCCGAAGCACAAGGGAGCGAAAGTACTTACCAGAGTCCTCGGAAGACATATTAGCAGGGGGGAGAGAAAGATGAAGGAAAAACGAGAGATTATAACAGAAATCATACTGGACGAAGCAAAGAGCAATATCAAGACAAAGATTCGTTGCTTTCAGGACACTCATTTGATCAATCACGTGATGAAAACACGGAAATGGTATCGCACAGCAGATACCGAATGGGGCTTGGCCAGAGTGGCAGAGTGGCATAAGTGGCATCCATCTCTCTGTGTATTTAAACCATGAACGAATGACGCCCCCTTTCTAGCCCCTTTAACTCGGACGCTGAAGATGGTTCCATGTCGTCGCAGAAGTATTGACGTCTTTCCATCATCCAAACTCCAAAACTTGGAAGGAAAGGTATGTACCATATGATTGCTCTCCAGTTATTGCGCTCATCTCTGGCTGTAGAGAAAAGGAAAGGCCTCCACGGTCCGCCGGCGAAGGAGATTCTCCTTGCGATCAGACCCTCCTCATGGATCATCCGCTGAAATGCTCATCCTTCCAAGCCGTCCTACGAGAGGGAGGAAATCAATGGTGGGTTCTGTCAAAGCGTCACCCATATCGAGAGGTTCTGACCTTACCTTTAATCAAGAGAAAATCAACCGACAGACGGAGATTCTCATTGCGATCCTTTTCAAGTGAAGAAGGAGGATCCCCTCCGATGCGCCGACTGCGTTCTCCCACAGCGGAAGACGCCTTCAGAGCGATGGGCAATCAAGATTGTCTCGCACAGCCTCACCCCAAATCTGCCCCATGAAGACTCTCTGTGGCATCCTCTTCAGGTACACAAGGCAAATCCTCCCAACGCCGTTCTGCTCCCGCCACTGCCGAAGAAGCTTTCAATGCTGGCCATGTTTTGTATTTTGTCGCTTCCTACGCTGCTGTATTTATCGGAGCTATATAACTAATCTATGTCCATCTCTGTGTTCCCCTCGTCCTCGTCTTCCTCGTCGCTTGCTTCAACAACTTCGTTAAACACATTATCTGTAACCATCTCTCCAGCACTTTCGATCTGTATTTTTAACTGTTTCGATTCATCAGACCAAAGCAGTGACAAAGCTGAGTGATGATACATACCCTATCGAGTGGCAGGACGTGGAAGGTAGGTCTATCAAATCCCGTATCCGTTTCAGTGAACCTGGTCCGTGCGAAATGGCAGATAATAGACGATGGACGTATGATACAAGGATTTTCTTCATACTCCGTGGTCCACAGGGACCCTCCGGTGGAGCCAAATTCCCTGAACCAATCTTGTTCGAGGAGAGGAGGGGGCATTGGTTTGAGATATCGAACAACACAGAAAACTTCTTCCAGCTCATGAGGCTGAAGAGTCTCCCGACGATGGCGGAATATTTGGTCAAGACGGGCAGGTCGATATGCTTCTCCAACGTCAACACGAACAAGGATATTGCTGTCGCCCACAGAACGGTAGCATGGCCGGTAAGCAATTCCGCGGTGTTTCAAACGATGCAGAGTTGTAGCTGCAGCAAGAACGGGACGCTGGTCTGTGTCGACAACAGAAGATACGTGAAGAGGAACATAGGTAAAGGGCCGTTCAGGCTCCGAGTTTAGGAAGATGGCCAGGCTTTCGATGACCTGCTGAGAGAGCACATCTTGACGTTGAGATCGCTTCGACACAGCAAAGGCCTGGGCAGGAAATCTCGATGGCTGATCAAGGAAATCATTTCGAGTGCCACGACCTTCAGGGTGGAGGAAATTCTTCAATCGCGAGTACATCTGGGAGATTCTGTTCCGAATATAGTCCAAATTCAGCAACGAGAGCAAGTTTGCTCTGCGTGAAGCAGTGAACATGTACGATTTTTCGATATCGCCTATATAGGAAATAACACGTTCACACTCCCATAACTTTTTGATTTGCAGGAGAACTCACCAAATCTTTTATTTGTGTTGATTTGTTGGAGAGTGTAGTTAAAACGCTCCCATCCGAATCCCCGCACTTGGGGTGATGGTCCCCAGAGCCCTAGGAAGTCTGGAGTGTGAAGGGCGTAGTGATGATATGGGACAACATGCGCTTCCTTGTATAGATTCTTCATTGTCACTAAATATCGGGTCATGTAAGTCTCGTAAGCAGAAATGTGTTCTTGCGAGGTCACCAGCAAACTGCTGATCTCGACTGCCCGGACGAGATCGAGAAAGTTGGTGAGCATGTCATACCATCGGGACTGTTTGGGCTGTCGTCCCCAAAGACGGATCAAGGTCACGATGAGATGGATGCCGCAGAAACTTCGCCATTGGTCAGCGCTAAGCTTCCCATGGCTCTTCTGGCCTGCTCGAATCGGCGCAGGGTTGACCCAACGTGGGAGCACCATCTTCTGCATATCGTCGGCGACTGCGGTGAGAACAGCATGCCCTAGTACGACTGTTCTAGGTTTGGTGAACTTCTTGGACCTTGAAAGCTTCGTTGAGCCCCCGTTTACCTGCCGCTATTGAAGATAGTAAGAGGAGGAACAAATTGGAGGAAACTGACTCACCCATTGCTCCAATGCTGCAACAAGTTCCTTCTTATGAGGTCGAGGCGGTAAAGTTATTCCCCGACGGACACAAAGAGTGATCAGCACATCGTTCGTAAGGCCAAGCAACTTCAAGCCACGAGCAAAGGCATCCTCGCCAGCATCGATCTTTTTGACTGATACTTCGGCGGGAAGCACAACAGGCAACGCAACCGGCGGCTGAGGTGCATTCACCATTGCTGTATGGAAGGAAAACGGCGTTACGGGTTGAAGGATTGGCGGCATGGAGATGTTCATCGGAACAGCAGAGGGACCAGGGATATATCCTTGGTGCGGTTGTGGAAAATAGGTTCGGGAGAGGGGAGCCGCAACTGACACCTCCTCAATACGCTCGGTCTCTTGCCACCTTGGGTCCGTAATAAAAGCCCCTTGCCTCTTTCGCTGAGATTTGTACCATCAGTATCAACCTTGAGTTGAATGTTGAGAGCTCACCCATAGCAATAGTTCACGTATCCAATCTTTTTTCTTCCTACCCCGCCGAAGATCGAGTTCGAGACAAAGATGGAATAATGGTTCCTTCTTGGTTGCTTTGAGCGACTGAATGTCTTTCAGCTCGAGTGCTTTCCGGGCCTGTCGCACCGCATGGGCAGAAGGTTGAGGAGGGATAGTTCTTCGGGGAGGAAATTCCCCATCTCCATCCTCGATTTCAAGGTCCATCCCCCAGATGTTCCGGCAGTGCCTTTGCAGAAGACCAGTGAACAGGTTGTGCATGGTGTCGACAACGCAGAACTTGATGGGATCAAAATATGGTAGGAGGAATAAAGGTGTCCACCGTACGCCGTGTTCCTGAAACAACTTCTGACGGGTATCTTCTTCTGCATCTCTCCATTGTTCAGCCCAAAAGCGATGCTTTAACAAGTCTCTCTTGGGCCAGGAAGCTTTATTGAAGTTCTCTACGTCGCCGAATTGTAACCAGCAAAACGTGCAGAAAAAAATTTGAGGTAGGTGCGCCGTGACCGCAGAGTTGTCGAATTCCGAGTGCATCAGCGAGCACTGGCATGAGGGCGGCTTGTGACAAGACCCCTGCGGGTCGCTTCCAGGTATGAGAGTAACGAACTCCGGTTTCCCAGAATGGAAGGAAATCGTTGATGATCAAAGAGATATAGTGGTTGATTTGGGATGTCGACGGTTTGTCGGGGCCGGGGATGACCCCAGCGAGGTAAATATTCTCTGGTTTGTGTCGCTCTTCCAAAGGCAAATTGAGGCAAAATAGATATAGGCCAGTCGATGTCACAGTTTGCTTTGCTTCGCGATTCGAAAATGGATTGAAGCCATCCCCAGACAGGGCGAAGAAGAGTCGGACCTCATCATCCGGACAGTCGTAGAATGGTTTTCCATCTGGCCACGCAAGCTCCAGAATACCCTTTGATTGGAATATGTCGCACACCAATGGATCGGTGTCATCACCCAGCCGTTCCTTCCAATCCCTGAATTCCACCTTCCTGCGGTCAAGCGTGTTCTCAATGTCCGGCCGGCAAAGAAACCGGCCAAGCCATTCTCGAAAATCTTGGTGGAAATACTCTTTGATCGGCCGAGTGGTATCTGCGCCTGTGGTCGCATAATCGGTCCTTGTGAGCTTTGCGTTGCAGGGTGGTGACCTCGCAGTTTCTCGGTGAGGACAAGTTGTGGGATGACTGTCGAGTCGAGGAACAATACCATAGCATCGAGGACAAACCAGGTACCTGCGGACGACCGGGTCGAGCTCAAAGACTGCGAGTGTACCCTTGACTGTCTCTGGAAGTAGTTTCCCAAGTCTCTTGCGACGTTCTTCAGAGACCAGGTCCCCTAGCCCATCTATCTGGTCGTGACTATGCGCGAGGACAAGCTCGCAAACATTTTGGGGGGTATTGTAAACCAAGTGGAGAACGAGGACGAGGAGCATTGCAGGGAGAACGAGGCGCAGGAACAGGGGGTCGCCACCGTCCCGATCATATATTTGGAGGTAACGTGCTAAACTCGGCGGTGAATATGGGTATATAGGGCAAAGAAGATCACATACTTGTTTCAACAGTTGGGCGAGCGTTTGAAGCGACCCCGAGGTTTGGAATCGCAAGGGATGCATGCTGTTTGTAGTAGATTTCCACCTTCCACTGAAACAACTGGTTCAGAGCGTCGATGACAGTGGTTTTGATTGAATTGCACGAAAGTTGGTAATTGGAATCGGTGTAAAATTCACTGAGCTGGTGTATCCTGTTCACCCACTCATGCATCTGCGCTTCCTGCCTCAGGAAGAGGGCGTTGGTCGGGGTATCGAGAAGGTCGTACGGCGCAGCATTGAATATACCACGGTAAACGTAACCGTGATTCTTTGCGTGGAAGGGAATGGCAATCTTCAGGCGACCTGCGAACTCAAGCCGCTGGGGTCGGGAAAATGGCCTTGCCAGAAAGTGGTAACGAATATTCTGCAATTCTAAGCGTGCTTCGACCATTGAGGGCTGGATGCAGGGAGTTCTTGGCGTAGGTTGAGTCGGCTTGGGGTGAGATATTAGCTGGGCGCTGTCGGCGGGATTTGGATCCCAAGTCAACAAATCCGGATCGAGTGACCGCTTTAATTGATGAACTCAATAAGTCTGTGCCGACACCAGGACTCCTTCGGGCTGGTTAGAAACACATTTATCACAGAGGCATAGACGATCGTAGATGGGCGGCATCGAGTGAAAGAGAAGTTGAATCGAATCGAAGGTTGGGCCTGGCTATCGATGGCTGATACGGTGGATTCCCACAACAATGATGTATTATAGAGAGAGGATAATCGAATGAAAATGGTGCATAGAAAATAAATACTATGTGAATAAACATCGTAATAAAACTTTAAGTGGTACGCGAACGTCTTGAGGGATGGGGATCCTCCACTTCAGGAGATTCCTCCCGAGATCTTTTTGTGCCGCGAATCTTACAGGCTACGTCTATGGTAAATTCAGAACCACGAACATGGGAAAGAGCAGTGTAGTTAACTCACCTGCCAGTAGTTCCAAGGGTTGGCTTGGCTCAACGTCGCTTGCATTCTCGCTTTGAGAACCATCATGAAGCTTTGAATAAAGAGCACGTAAATCAGAAGACACAGCCATAGATTACAGAGGCCTCACCTTTTGCTGAGCATCAGACAATCCGGCGAGCATGATTCTTTCTCGCTTAATTTCCTTTGCAAAGCCATCCTCAGCTTGACGAAGGTCACGCAGCACTTCCTTTTGCAGTGCAACGGCCTCACGGGTACTAGCAGAGTAGCGGGACAGTGTTGCTAACTGATTGTTCAAACGGCTTGTGAGAGTGTTGATACGTTTTGAGTTCTCGTCGGCGATGGAGCGAAGGGTTTGATACTGTCGAGTCAGGGCTCTGATGACCCTGAACCAATAATTACTAAATCAGTAGCGACAAAAGAGAAAACGAGCACGAACTCTACAACAGCGGCCTGATCATCACATTCAGTGGTGGGAACGATGGAGAGAGGGATGGTACGTGTATCGCGAAATCGGAGGCGCCTTCCCAACAAGCACTTGTAGGGACAAGGTTTCAGGTCCAGCACAACCTGGGTGATGCATTCCGAACAAAAGACGTGACCGCAGACGACTCGTTTGGCCGGTTTGTCCACAGGATGGATGGCTTCGAGACAGACGCCGCAGGCTGGTGCAGGAACGGACGATGGCATTGGAACGAAGGATGAGGTCTTCACTAGTTACAGAAAAGTGGGATTTTTTGCTCACCTTTTAAGCGGAATGGCGTTGAGGAACGAGCCAAGAATCTACGAGCTCGGTCTGCTGTGGCAGGAGCTGGTTCAGGAGAAGAAAGACCATATTGTTCAGGAGAATGCAAAGGAATCAGTAAGACGTTTAGGAGAGAAAGATCTCAAAGTCCACGGGAGGAAGATAAAGGCTTCAGTGAGGCAGCGAGTGGGTGTTGAAAGGAAAGTGACGCAACTTCAGGAACGCGGACGGGTCTGAAAGGGAGCACGAGGCACCAATTAAGCAGGCCCGAGAATTAAGTGATATACAAGGAGGGAATAGCAAGGGTTACAGAACACGACTGTGATTTCAACGAGGGCAAGGCTTGAGGAGGCACGACCGACGATGTCACAAAGGGAATCCGCCAGCAGTTACCTCATTCGGAATGAGGCGCTGCCATTTTTCTTGTAGGGAAAGGGATACAGAATTCTTTCAACAAGTCTTCTGCCTCTGTGTTGCGAGGCGACCATTTATAAAAGTTGCTAATATGAGTATTCAAAGAAACGTGCCGATGTCATAGAAAATGGCGCTGGTCATCCCATGAAAAAGGTGAGCACGGTGCATCGAGGCGACTCACGACGGTTTCAGAATGGATTCGGCACCAATGGCGCGGGAAGAAACATTTTAGATACACCGACAACACAAACTCTATGCCTTGCAAGGGGACATTTCGGCAGCACGGGTGTTATCATAGATTATTTCTCAGCCGAAAACAAAGATTATATCTCGCCGATGTGTAGGATTTGTTTTGGCAAGCCTCATTGGCCATTCCGCGGGACGTCACATGCTAGACCAATGGACAGGAACATGGACCAGTGTATCCAGCGTGTGGCGAGACGCTTACACATCAGTAACTTGCATTCTGTCTAACACCGTGTGATCTTTATGTGCCGGCTGGAGTAACCCGACTGATCTTGCTGTGTAAGTGACCAGGTAAAGAGTGCGGGTCCAAACAACAGCTTGGTAAAGTCAATTCCGCTCACGCCACGCCGATCAACCCCCTGATATGGACCATGTACGTGAGCAAGCTGACACATCTGACTCAAGGCTCTCCCATGCTTCCAAGACCATGCCGACATGTTGGCGCTCGCGTAGAGTCGTGACTCTGTCGCGGTACTTACTTAAGGGGGCAAGTTGGGGGCCAAGAATGAACTTCATCATGCCACCGGCATCGTTCCGTCCTTTTCCACTAGCGCAGTCTGAGTCCAGCTCAGAAGGGCTCTTCGCAAACGAGAAAGTTTCCTCTCCCAATCTTAAACCGGCTTTCTTCGGTGATTGAACCTGCCCTGACCCTCGCATCCGACTTCTTGATCAATGAATTTGTTATAGGACAGAGAAGTGGGTCAACTATATGGCGGTCAAATGTAACATTTATTATAATGCACCAGAAACTATTATCGATACACCACATTTCACGAAATCGAGTCCAGTTGAAGGGTTTAAGTGAATTTAGTGTACACTACCGTCCCAGGTTGCGAAATGCACCACAAACTTTTCGTTAGCGTGCATCTGCAAACACTCCAAGGTCGGTCAGCTCAGCTTGGTTTCAAACACTGACAAAGGTCGTTCGAAAGAGGCTAATTACCACTGCTAAATTTGGAGCCACTTGGCTGCGCACGTAGAGGACTCAGCTACGGCAGTAGGTGCCCGAGTCAGAATTAATACTATTAGATTCAGCAGTGCGACAGCCTGAGCCCGTCTGAGCCACCGAGTGAATGGACGGTGATTCTTCAGCTCTCCTTTGGACTCAGGAGTCTTCCTACCAGGGGTAAGATGGCGGTGTTCATGCACATGGGTCACATTTTCATTGCAGAGCTGGGTGCTGCCAGTGTTTGAGAGCGATAGGCTATGTGATCGACGGTGGTGATCGTCCTCGTTCAACTTTCAAACGACGATGGTGATGTATCGATCAACCGGCTTTGTCGGTGTTTGAAACCGAGCTGAGCTGACCGACCTTGGAGTGTTTGCAGATGCACGCTAACGAAAAGTTTGTGGAGCGCTCGAGAAAAGTTTGTGGTGCACTTGGAAAAAGTTTGTGTACGTAAGAAAAGTTTGTGGTGTACTTCCCAAAAGTTTGTGGTGCATTTCGCAACCTGGGACGGTAGTGTACACTAAATTCACTTAAACCCTTCAACTGGACTCGATTTCGTGAAATGTGGTGTATCGATAATAGTTTGTGGTGCATTATAATAAATGTTACATTTGACCGCCATAGTGATAGAGAAAATGTTGTGGTAGTAACGAAGAAAATGTGGTGGTGGTCACATTCAGGATTTTGGTGGTCGCAGACAAGTTGTGGCGGTCACGGAAAAGTTGTGGTGGTTGATATAAAATCACCACAGCTTTCAACGTTGACCACCAACTTGACTTAGTGTCGTTAATCTGAAGGATTTTTCGAGAAAAAGTGGTGGACATCCAAAATATAGGTGCGGTTGATTAAATGTTACATTTGAACGTCATATCGTAGGTATTTGCTTCCACTGTTTGATGACAGGCGCACTCTGTACTCGGATCTGATAAAATGTCCTTCGCGTCGATCATGTGGACTGGTGCCTCGAAGGCTAATGAAAATACCAGAAAAATACCAAAAATATTGATCTTGAATTCCCAGAGCCTCAAGACTGCGGAATTTGACGATAAATAACGTCATAGGTGACTTATGCGTCCTACCTGAGTCATATGTATTCAAAGGAGGTGCTCAGTGGCTTCATTGAAAACTACGTAAAGTATTGCATCAACTTTCTGAGCATATCTGATCCTCTGACTCTTGAGCAATGTTTTGTGTTGCGAGAAGTTAGTCACCAAGGAGGTTGCAAAGAGAAGCTTTGAATAAAAAGCAATAACCTCCGATTCTCCAATACGGCCTTCAACACGAGAGATAACAGTTACCTCTTCTATGAATCGTCGCATTGTATGAATAGAGTTTGTGATATTTAAGGTTTAAGCAACAAGACCGAAATAAATGGCCAGGCTCCAGCGATGGTGGCAATGATATCCTTCAGCTCCTCAAGCAAATAAAGGTCGACATACCATAGGTCTCGTAGCTACATGCCCCGGTCTACGAGGCGGCATTACGAATACATTGCACCGGCATCGACAATTTGGTAGGCCAGTTGCATGGACAGTTTTATCCATGCTAGCAATGCAAGAAGGAGGTGGTGCAGCAGACCGTGACATAGCGCGGCAATGCAACAGACAAATTGACTTGCGCAGCGTTTATATATTCCATACTGTGACTGGCTGGCACAGCCCCAATAAGCAGCCTTATCTCTTCTTTCTCCTTCTTTGCACGATGCTTCATAAGCTATACCATAATATAAATCATGCCACTATGATAATGTGTGTATACCCTGTGTCCAACCGATATTTCTGGTGGAACTACAGTGGACACTCAAAGGGAACATGGACCAATGACTTCATTGTATTTCTGGTGAAAAAAAAACCGTCGTAACCATGACGGTCACTGTCTGTCACAATGCCGGACCTCTTTCACGGCCTGCGAAATCCCCTCCTTTCTTACAGTGTAAGTTACTCTATTTAGAATCTGTCTGTGCAGGAATGATGGCGGGTCGATTCCCTACAAAAGCCAATACTTTTTTCGGGCTTCGTAGCCTGATCAAGCGAGGAACTGGATCCGAGCAGAGAAATAATTTTGTTGATTCAAAGAAATGCATAAACATGAAAAGAATGTCGTTCTAGCGAATGCACCAATTCCCGATAGTGTCAACGAGGCGACGAAAAGCCGTGTCTCCCCTTACACGCACTGAGAGTACCAGTCGTTCAACTTGGTGCAAGTGCTACCAGCAACGCAGGTGGTCGAGCCAGTCCACTGATGGAGTTATCAGAGCAAATTCAAAAGCAATCACTGAATAAAAGACTTACGCCATTGCCGCCACACTGGCCGTACTTAGGAACGGCAGGACCTTGAGGAGCAGTAGGCTGAGGGTTGACGACGGTGGTCTGAGTTGAAGTGGGCACGCTGACGGTGGTGGTGGGGGCAGCAGTAGCAGTCGGGCCTCCGACGCCGGTGGTGGAGAGAGCAGTGCAGCCACTGATCATGGTGGCGGGGCTGGGGCCGNTTCTGGACGGGGTTGCATCCTGGGAGAGTAGCGAGGGCTAGAAAGGAAGAAAGCAAAGATCAATTATGCATGTTAGCCCCCGAGACAAGATCGACGTACGAGCTCCACCCTCGACGCGCTCGTTGACGACGGACTTGACAGTGCAAGCGTTCATGTCGGCATCAGACTGTTGGACCAAGGTACGGCAGGAGTCGGGGAGACCAAGGGTGTCGAAGCACTGGTCCATAGCACGCTGCAAAGCATCGCCTTCCCAACCGAAGACATAGTCACCGTGTTGTCCGTAGCCGGTACTGAGAACGAAGGGACTAGATCAGCCGGGGGATAAGAAATTACAGATGAAAAAGACGTACGGGTCACCCATGGAGAGGACGAAGGGCTGGCTGCCGTCAGAGGGCCATGGCAGGCTGTTGAAGCTTCTCGTGTCCCAAACGGTCTCGAAGAAGAGCAAAGGCATGCGAGTGGGGTGGGTGGAAGGGCAGTTTCCGTTCATCAAGATGATACCCGCATTGTTGTCAACACGTCCCTGGAAGAAAGCCATGTGGCTCTGGAAAAAGGCGTCAGTTTGGTCGACGAGGAACCGGCTGACAGACGATGACTCACAGAGTGGTCGGGAGGGTTGAGGTCCTTTCCGTTCCAGCACGAGGGGAAAAAGATGTTGGCACGAATACCAGCAGGGCACTTCTTGTTGGGGAGATTGACAGTATCATATCGGCCAACACCGGGAGGAGAGCTGTTCGAGGCGTCGGTGAATCCAGAAGTCTCCCAGCAACGGAAACTGAGAGCGTAGGCCTCAGGGCTTGTCGTGTCGACGGCCTTCCTGGAGCGGAGCATGGGGTTACCGGTGATCATACGGAAGCCCTAGAAGATGGATCAGAACCGTTCTAAACGGTGCAACAAAACCAACATACCTTAGGGAAGGCGGTGACCTTCGTGCCACGGGGAGGTTGGATGTAGTAGACAGTCATACCACCGTTGGGGGCACCGGTAAGGTGGTTGGGCATCTGAGGAACACGAGTGAAGGTTCCGTTCTGATGCTTGAAGTACAAGACAGCGGTCCAGTAGTTGGACTTGTTCTCCTTGAACTTGCAACTCGTGCAGGTTGCCAGCTTGGGGATGTCGTTGTTGATGTCCATGGTGATGTTGAAACTAAAAAGCTTGCGTTAGAACAAAGTGAAGACGTTCTTCGGTATAAAAACTTACGAGTTACCACCGATGACCTGATGGACGTGGGCAGACACCTTGCCAGGGTCGACCAAGCTGTTGAACAGCGGGTCAGCAGCTGTTCACACTGCGAAAGGGGTGGTGGACTCACGGGTCAGTACGCTCCGTCACCAACTGAGCGCAAGGGAATCGGATGAGCGCATTTGCGCTGGGGAGCACAAGAGCAACGAACGCGGCCAAGGATTGCCAGTACATGGCGGTAAGCTTGGTGGGAGCGATTGGCGCAAGGGAACAGGATATAGAGGCCCTGTGACCTTTTATATGCGTATGAATTGTAAGGAGAGGAACCGGAACATACCCAATTCTGATCGCGAACCTTCTCCGGCGCATAGAATAGAAGCGGCCCAAACCAACCTGGTACTAGGGAGAAGGCCATTCCAGCATGCGATGCAGAATCAAGAAGCCCCACATTTCCCCTGCATCCATTCAACGTCCCGGTGCCTGTTGAGCCCCATTCTCCGAAGTTCAGGAAAAACCATTAGAAAAAGGCTTCTTATAGCGATGTTCTGCAGTTTCAGTGAATCCTGACATCATGATGAAACGAAGAGGTGGCTTACCACGAGCCAATTGGAATAACCCTGACCCACTCTTAAAGCACCAGCCAAGGTGTAGAATTAGTCGAAATCCAGAAAAATCGCCCAGATATAGTGACTGATTTACCTAGACGGAAGCACAAGATAGAGATCCCCATGATTTTCGTCGCGGGTGCGATTCATATTGAGGCAATAAATCATCCAAAACGAGTTGGGGAAGGAGCTTAGTGACCAATCGTTTTCCTTCTTCATTATCCGAGGTTATGGGGAAACTTGACAAGTCGTGGTCCCAAGGTGCAACCGACAGCTTCTTCTTTCCCCAGGATGATCAAATGGAGCCTAATCAGTACAAGAAGCTATTCTCAACCAGGACAGCGCTTCTGGGAAAGTCAATTTTGAGGCGGCGTATTAAGGTAGTACTGAATCTGGACAACCGGTCGACTAAGATCGAAACGGAGACGACCATTCCAAGCAAGCGAGGCTTCGAAAGGCCCTGGACCTATCTTCAGAACGTTCCGTATGTGTCCGCAACTTGCGCAGTCGGTACAGTCGGTGGAGTCGGACGTGTTTCAGAGTGACCCGAGCACTATTTTCCGTCATTCGAAGCGATCATCGGGGAGGCGCAAAGTTATCGAACCAACAGCAAGGCGAGCTGTCACAGGCCGTATCCACTTGAGCGACCATGCGCATTCTTTGAGTCAGCCTTTCGGTGAGTTCAGAGTCGGTAATACGGTTCTAGAGATCACGTTGGGCACAGCGTCTCAAGATGGTCGCAGGCAGTAAGAGGGTTGAACGCCGTTTCCTCCAACCGAGATATCACCCAGACAAGAGGAAATGACGAAGAAGAGTGCGATAGATGGAAAAGGAGGCTTAGAAACGGAAGCAAGCACCACCAACTGCTGTGTTTCCGAGCCGAGCGCCGTAGAACCTTCAGGAATGTAGCTCTAAAAAAGCCCCAATGGGTGTAAGTGCAAAAACGATGAGGAGGCGATGGTAGAGTATCCGATAGGTGGCCTTAAATGAAACTTATAGCCTTCTCGTGAGAGTTCGATGCCGTATGGTGCCCAGCGAGTGCAGACAACCATAGTGTCAAGGCAGGAAAGAATGGGACAGCGGTTGTTCGATTTTCCCGTTCAATTACACAGCCACTGCTAGACGGAGCCGCCACCGGCCCGCACGAAGCGATTGCTCAAGGTTCATCAAGTTATTTCTGGCTTTGTCCGTAAATCTAGGAGGCGTACAGGGATACTATGAGTCTGCCATGCAAGAGCGTAAATGGTCCACAGATGCCCGAGTTCATGAAAGTTCGTCATAAAGTCCAATACTATTCAGTCGCTCAAACCACCGGAACAGTGTACAGATCAACGGGATAGCAGTTCGTTGGGCCTTCTTGTTCATTCTGCTTATACCATATCTATAGCGAGGATCGGCATGGGCTGGGTTAATATCGCATAAAGCTCTGAGTATTCTCACCTGCTCGTCGGGTCCACATGAAAAGAAACCTCCTACGTAATTGACCGTCAGACGGGATCCAAGCTGAGCATTTTGCGAGTTTGCCTGCAGCTGGAAATTGGGGTAGGTCGCGCACTTGTTCGTGCTGGTGTTTTCCCCCGGGAGGTACCCTAACGTCCCGTAGGTTGCGCAAGATCCGGTATCTGTGAACTCGTTGTTGATGTATGCACGGTAGTTTGGGTCTCCAGTGCGTTCGAGAGTGGATCGCAGTCGGCCCTGGTAGAAATAATTCTGAGCGGGGAACCCGCTGCCGCCGAGGGTTACACCTCCACCGCTCGAGTCAAATAGAACGGGCTAAGACCTACTCAGCCAAATAGTATTTGAGAGGGCGGACGGTGCGGACTCACCCGAACAGCCGACGTGCCCAGTGATACTGCAATGAGGTAGAAGGAGGGAGTATCAGCGTTTGGGATCACCAAGGCCAAGGAAATGACAGGAGCAAGTGCTAAGAAGAGAAATGCAGAGAGAGACTTCATCGTAAGCTGTCTAGAGAGTGGAGTTCTGGATGAGAGTTCCAGGAAATGAGGTCGTTGAACTTGAGATCAACGTCGTCTCGTTCGATGAGCTTATATTACGAGAGTGGCCCTGGCGCCTAGTTTGCATCGAGTCGTGTGCGGAAACGTTGCCGCTGTGCTCCGTCAAACCTTGAAATTTAAAATTTGAATGCAAGTGTCACTCCCGCCACTGTCGACGCACAGCTTCGGATGGCGATGGTCCGACCCTCAGTGTAGAATGTAAAGGTCACGAGGTGAAAGGCGGCTGGGCTCGAAAGGCTGTCCAATGTCATTCTGCATAACGAAAGATAGGTTGCATAATACGCTTTACATGGTCTGAGATCGGTAAATTGGTAAATTCGAAATGAAAGATGGTATGAACGAATGAACTAAAGTGAAACACCAGCTTACACTGTCGGAAGGGGTTTCCTCCCCTTAACTTACACGCTGTACATCAATTAAAACCCACTTCTCTGAATTCCTTCGCGGGCGGCGCTTCGGCCAGCGAGTTTTGAATACTTGTGACAAACGAGGGACCGGAGCATGGATCTTGAAAGAGCTTTGTGAAAGAAGTCGAGCCCTAGTGTGACGCGGTGGCTGCGAGATGGATTCACACGTATCTCGAGAGTCGTGCGGAGGGAACAGCGGTTGGAGGACGTGTTGCTCAGGTTGGGGAACAGATGGGAAAAGTAACGAATGTGCACCTGGAGTGGAAACGGAGTTGAGGTCGGCGTTGAGGTATCTAGATGTTGAGGTATAGATGGTGGTACTCGAGAAACGAGAAGGCTAGAGATGTAGTCCGTTTCCGTAAGATGACTTTCACCGACATGACGTGATGGGTCTGTTGCTCACCAAATGAGGTTCACAGTCCCCATGATCATTATATGAATCGAAGAACCCTTCATCCTCGTCTGAGGATGACGTATATTTACTTTTCGACAATGATACCGAAGCGTCGAGATCAGAGGTGCCGCATAAGGCGGACAATTGGAGAGGATAGTCATCGAAGGGTTCTGGTTCGGATATAAGGATGTTCGGGATATCGTCCTGGTTTACGTCCTTTGAGGAGTCGACCGAACCGAAGCGCGACGCGGGTGATCGACCATCCCAATCGTCGTCATCGAGAAAGTCGAGGTCGTCGAACAACAGCTTAGAAGGTCTATTTTCCGGGCGAGGAGGCGTTGACGACACCGCGACCAGCTTGCCGTTTCGAAGAGTAGAGAATCCTGTCTTAGGATCCCATAGCGCAGCGAAGGTGAACTGCGAACCCGGAGTCAAAGGTCCACTGCGGCCGGCGAAGTTGGTAGGGGCGGTATGGTGTCGAATGCTGTCTGAGTCACTGCTATCAGTGAAGATCGTCTCGCTGGTCGATAGGATTGACTAGAAGGGGTTCATATTCGGATTGAGTACTCGACCTCAGGGAAATGAGGACGTCACACTCACGTCAGAGTCACTGAACAGCAACGACACCTCTCTTGAGGCGGGGTCGTCTCGATTGGCTACGGTCCCAGGAGTACGTGCGGTAGGCTTGTATGCATCGTCTATCTGGAAATTCTGCATGGTCGCAGGTACCGTTTCCCATGGCTTGGGCGGGACAGGTGGTGGACAGTCTGGCAAGGCGTCATCATCGCGGTAGGTGGTGAGCTTCCCTAGACTGTCTCCCGAGAACGACTCCATAGCTCCATTCTCTGGATCCCAAACAACAGCAAACGTCAGGTCAGATTGACGAAAGACCTTGGAGAGACGTAAGCAGGTGAGGTGACTCGGGGGGCGAGGAGGAAGACGAACTGGGTCGTGCTCTCGGAGCTGTCGACGCCTCGACGTCGAGGTAGGTTGGGCGATTACGTGCCTAGCACGCGGGTATACTGTTCCTTGGCCTCGTTTCATCGAGTGTACGAGCTCCTTTGTGGCAATCGCTAGACTAATTATGAGGCAACGTCACCCGCTCAGCGGCTTAATCCAATTGGCCGTTACCGCCGATGAATAAAAGGACTCACCGGATAATCTTTCTCCGTTATGTGCACCTCCNTCGAGGTTGTGGGGTTGAGCTAGAGGTAAGAGGAGATACTGAGAAGAGAGTAGACGGAGATAGGCGTAGAGTTGGAGAGCGGGCGGCAGGGTGATGGTAGACCAGACCCATGGGCTTTTTTAAAAGCCACCGTAATAGTCTACATTCTGTACCAGACTACATGAAAGGAGAGGCTTTCCCGAGTCCAAAGTCGCGAGGCGCATGTCGTCGTCAGGTATACAGGGATCAAATGGGTGGAGATGCGATAAGGAGAAGGGGAGGCGGCGTGATCTGACCATGCACGCGGAGTTCATTCAATCCTGATCTCTACCGCTTTCAGTATTCAACGTGTATTTAGTTTCTCACCGTTGACAAAGAAACGTCGACGCCAGATATACTTCTGCAAAACTAGGAACGGGTATCAGTAATGAATGCTCATTCGGCATGTAAATACGCAGCTGATGAGAATGCAAAGCACTAAGGCGACGACTCGAGGTAGTTTCCTCTACCCCATTTTCACGCAAAGCGGTCTCATACACAGTACGATATTTCTATCCACGGAAGGGTATAATTGTAGACATGTCGATATTGCAAAGAAGAAGTTCGTCGAGGTTTATCAAGTGATATCAACCCAGACCCATGCCTCGCTCCCTTTAACCTGCCGGCAGGATCTGCCCTGCAATCCGTTCAGTTCACACACAGTGAATGCCTCGAGGTTTGGACGAGGAAGGAGAAGTTGCAACTTGGGAGGAGACAGTGAGGCTGCTGGCGATGTGCGCTGTGGCTTCGAATTCGAATTTGAGCAGAACCGTCCTTCTACGCACCGGAAGAGTGGCGAAAACGCCCGGAGTGGTCTATGGTGACACGGTGAGGCTGGTTTCGAGCCTTCCTCGAACGCCTGCGGTGGGGGTGAAGTTGAACCTGAGGGTTTCCTCTTCTTCAGGCGCCGAGTTGCTGGTGCGTTGGGGCTGGTAGTCCTCGCAGCTGCGAAAGAAGCGTGTGCGGAAGGAGGATACACGGCCTCCCAGTCGGTGAGATTCGTTTCACGATGCGTCACATTTCCCTGCGATTTTGATGAAAAGAATTCGAGTAAACATTTTTGACATAACTTACGAGGTCATCCCGAACTTCTTCACCCTCCGCCACTTCGGTGCCCTTAGAGAGCCAGTGCTTCGCAAAGGGAGTAACTGGATCAAATTCAAACTGATCATCCCAGCCTGACAGCTCCCCGAAAACCTTGCAAGCGAAGGAATCTTGAGATACGTGCTCAATTCTGGCAGCGTATTGAGGGTGATGAGTCCAATGAATAATTGACCCTGTTCGGATATAGACGTCCAATCCACCAAGCGTTGATGAATTAACGGTCCGTCGTAGGGAGTCCAGCGATACGCGTCTTTCACGCGTTTGAGGGCTAGGTGCGTGACCACACCCCTCGGAAAGGCATTTCCCACTGTCCGAGTACAGTGATGCGGACGAGGAGGACGCGATGGAGTGGACGCGAGACGACCTCCTCAAATGTTCTGAGCGCTTTAGGAAGTCGTTCTGGAAAAAGGCGAAGGCGGACGAAGTTTCGGAGTGGGGCTGGAGTGGTGAGGGGCGGCTTGAAGGAAAGCGTACAGCGGGAACTGTGAGGAATTCAGCTCCTTCAGCTGTGGAGTCCTCAGACGTGGAAGACCTGCAACCATCGTCGAAAAAGTAATCGCTCTGCACGACGTATCGATACTGATCCCACTCGGAGTCAGAGAGATCGTCGCTCTCAACGTCTTGAGGGAGAAGTAGCATGGAACCTGACTTCTGGATATCTCTATCGCATTGAAACGAAACGAGTCTTCCGGTACTTGGAGAGTCTGCAGTGAAAGCGAAAAGAAACTTGTTGGCTTTCGGGGTCTCTTCGTTCGGCTCAACCGGACGTGAGAGTGAGAGTCTCTGAGCAAAGGGAGCCGCCACGGTTGAGCGGTCAACCAAGAAGGAAAAGCGCATCAATCTCACCAAAGAGAACATGCGGCGTCGCTTCTCCGTCTCCTTCATCTTGGTGACCCCAAGCGCAAGAAAAGATTGAGCGTACGAAACGACAGTAGAAATGATCGACCGACAATCCAGCTGTGGTGGAGTATCGTTCAGTGAGGCACAGCGGGCGGTGAAAGGGACCAAACGCACCGAACTTTGTAAGGCAGCGGTGACTTCCTAACTTAGCGCAGGTCACGATGGTAGCCATTTCGGTGCCTAACTCAATACCTCTGGAATTAGGCCACTCCACTCTGATGGGCTGCTGTGAATGAATTCGGCAACCGTGTACTCACCGCAGATGGGCCCATACTTCTTTCACTTTGTCGCCGTCCGGGGGTATTCGCAACATCTACTTCAGGCTTCGACAACCTCGTTTTTGATGGAAATGTGAAAGCGCCCTAACACTGGGTGTGGCATCCCAAAGGTAGACGTGAACATCGTGCATAGGCCGGGCACCATTTACGACACAAGCTAAGGCTGGATAAGCCATGTCTAGGATCGCTTGATAAAATGGGTTTGGGGAACGACGTACGATGCTAAGATGCAGTGGGTTCATCACGAGGCGCTCGCCTTGAGGCTGCCCCTCTCAAATGTAGCTTTGAAATATGAAACTCATGACCAGAAATCTTGATTCAGGGCGCTGCAATTCAGTAACCACGGACTTCTTGACCGAGGTCCCTGATTTACGCATCTCCGTCGCCCGGTTGCTCAGCAAGACGCCAGCGACACGTAGTGCTTAGACACGGCGCATTATCGGTCGTCTTGGAGAGTTAGCATTCACCTATAGATCGTGTGAGGGTGGGAAGACAATGCAACAGTACCCTAAGCGCACCTGCCGCAACCTATACTATCTGTCAATTGCTAGTGGATTTGCCTCATGGTTAACATATGGCTAGTTTTGACAGTTCATAGAAATCGTCAAGAGAACACCAAAGGGTTTCATTCAGTACTCGCTGACGTGGATAGGCCTTGAGGCATAATCTCGGGCGCCTTCAAAGACTCTGGTGACCTGAGGTGAATGACGAGGAATGAGGGTCATTTGGGACGATGGTTCAACGTGTTGAGCGCCACAGCGACGTGGGACGAATCGGCTAGCACTGCCGCTTCTCACGACGACCAGCAAGTTCCCACCCAGGCTTTGGAATCTCGGCCCTTCGGCCTGTTCGGCAGGGAGCTGCAGGTTCGCCCTCAAGGCTATGTGTTCAGTAGAATGCACTAAATGTAAGACACTGAGTCCGAGGCTGTCTGTCCCCACCTCGGGACCACAGAAACATCCCACTGGCGTGAATGACTTGCCACGAAGTCCGGATATGCCAGTGAACCTACAGAAAGTAATCCCGTGCTGATTGCTTCCTTGTATGCACGCCATCGCAAGAGACACGTATGATACTTTCTAGCATTCAATCCCCAGTGTTGGGCAATAAGTTTACTAATCCAAGATGAGAGGAATGTCAATTTAACCTTCCCCAAATAATGAGTTTTACGCGTAAGGAGAGTTGTGAATCGACAAAAGTGCAGCATACTGCGCGTGTACGTGCGGGGTTTGTCGAGTCTCAGGCTAGGCGCAGGGTTGTGATTGGTCCTCAAGCTTGGCAGATAAAGCAATGCTTGCGCATTTCCGAATAGCCGTTCTTGCATGCAACTTGTGGCAGGTCTGATGTCAATGTTCCAGGTACATTCAGCCATAGGCGCTCGTTGAAACTGAAGAATCAATAGTTCTCACGTACACGGATATTCGGACGAGAGATGACGCCAACTTTGTTATTGGGGTCTTTCGCACAGTTCAAGTAGTCTTTCCATTCGCGTCGATTCTTCTCGACTTGTGCTGGGTCCCTAATGTACAGATGCACGTAAACGGAATGATTCTCAAACATAGTCGTACATCTTGCGAAGTGACGCCGTCATTGAGATGACAAGACCAAAATCTGGACCATGTCACCCCTATCGAGTCCTGAGGTATAAAAAAGCCAACCTTCTTTCCACCCAATGTCCTTCAACACCTCACAAGTTCTTTCATTTACTCAACGTCTCCACTTGTATCCCTTCGTCTCTCGCAATCATGAGCTCTGCAAAAATGTTTGCGCCCCAACCTCTCCCCAAATCCCGACTGGGGGTTTACAGGCAGCTGTCCCCCAACGCCGGCGTACACCTCTCCCCATTGTGTCTTGGAGGAGGCACGCTCGGCGATAGATGGCATGAGAAGTTTGGCGTGGGGTATATGGACAAAGAGTCGAGCTTTAAAATGCTCGATACGTTTTTCGAGATGGGTGGGAATTTTATCGATACGGCTAACTCTTAGTGAGTGATATTGGTTAGACTGGAGGAGAGGGGAAACTTGAAGCTGATAAATGTTTTGTTTTTAGTCAAGATGGACGATCGGAAGAGTTCATTGGCGAATGGGCTGAAGCGAGGCGTCTTCGGGACCAAGTGTTTATCGCTACCAAGGTACGTCTATTCGATCACCACCGACATTTTCCGATATACCGTTCGCTAATAAACACCCTCCCCTGACCCACGAAATAGTATGCCAGCAACCCGCACCTCCACTCTGACGACGAATCTATCAAGCAAAAAATCCTTTATGCAGGGACAAGTGTCAAGTCCATGCACATCTCTGTCGAGGCTTCGCTCAAGAAGCTAAGGACTTCCTACATCGATTTGTTCTACGTGCACTACTGGGACTATACTACCAGCATTCAGGAGGTTATGCATGCGTTACACGCCCTTGTCATGGCGCGGAAGGTGCTTTACCTTGTGAGTCAGCCAGCGTACTTGCCTATTATCTTAGACTGTCTCTGCTTTCTGTGACTTACCGATGCTGATGATGCCGATGATTCTGCTACTTTACCAGGGAATCTCGGACGCACCTGCGTGGGTAGTGTCCCAAGCGAATCAATACGCGCGGGACCACGCTTTGACTCCGTTTAGCGTTTACCAAGGTCAATGGAACGTCATGGACCGTTCGTTCGAGCGGGACATCATTCCTATGGCTCGAAACCAAGGTTCGATCGTCTTTTCCATCCCCCTTCCTCATTCCTATCTCCTTTCGACCTAACTGACAAACACCCCCTCCATTTTTCCCATGCCTTGCTGTGGACACCGCGATCATAGGAATGGCATTGGCACCCTGGGGCGTCCTCGCAGGTGGCAAAATCCGGAGTGACGAAGAAGAAGAGCGGCGCAGGCAAACAGGCGAGAAAGGCCGAACCTTCGTCTCTCCGAACTGGGAACGCACGGAATCGGAGAAGAAGGTCTGTGATGCGCTTGAGGTGGTGAAGAAGGAAGTTGGGGCGGAGAATATTACTGCTGGTGCGTCCTTACGCTCCCATCGATTCCACTATTGCCGCCGTACTCAATCACTCGATCAATCTCGCTGCTTCATTTGCGAATATGACTCTGTAGTCGCGATTGCCTACCTCTTGCACAAAACACCCTACGTTTTTCCCATCGTCGGACTCCGCAAGCCTGAGCAGCTCGAACAGAATATCGAGGCTCTCGAAATATCTCTCACCAAAGACCATCTGAAGTTCCTGGATGGAGTTGTGCCGTTTGAAGCGGGGTTCCCGCATAACATTTTGGGTGACGGGACGGAGTATGATCCTTTTACGATGGCGAGTGGGGAGAGGGAGAAGTGGCCCGTCGCGGGAGTGTTGACGGGGCGGAAGCTGCCAAAGCTTTGATTCATCGCTCGTCATTTAGTATAGAGGAGAGGAACTTGGTGATGTTGGTTGTGGCTAGTTTTTCCTCCTTCCCCCAGTGCTGGATTTCCTTGCGTGTACAGTAGTTGTTTGATTTGAACGCTCATGTCTGTATTAACACTGTGGTGTGCGTCTCCAACTAAGTCAAAAGCAGCACAACTTTACCTTAGAGCTTAAGAAAGAGCGGGACTTGGCGAAATCAGCTCACCTTTTCAAGAGGCTTCTCTATTTGATAGTTGTCGGCCCATGTTTTGAACAGCGATGGCTTCCCAGTGCTGAAAAACGTTTGGGAAGACTGGGTGTCTATTGAAGCTCGGGCTTGCCAGGTAAGCAAGTGCTTGAGCATTCCTTAATAGCCGTCCTTGCACCACCCAACTTGTGGCAGGTCTGATAAGTTGGATAGCCGCCAGCAAGTGGCCCAAGCCCGCTACACCTCACGTTACGGAAGACTGAGAGGGGACTAACTTAATCACTGTGAATATCGTACTTACGTTGCAAGACAAAAGAATTGATTAAGTAAACGGGCTTCGGCTACTTTGCTTCGACTGACTCTGCGGCTTTAGATCGACTGGCACTTTGCCTGCGAAACGGTGAACAATTCTCGCTCCTACAACATATTTGACAGACTTTGGAATGTTTGAAGAAACAAATGCAAAAAAGCTCGTGGATCATCTAGTGCAAACTCACTACAGCGTCGGGTAAAGTCAGAGTGGAAGATTGCTATTGAAGAGTTGCCCTAAACACGAAGGAGACGGCGACCCGATAGGTTGCTGAGCCTTGGATCTCGAGGGAGGCTGAAAGGGTAATGATACCAAAATCTGGATGATGGTACGAAAACTCACGGTACGAAATTCGACACCAGAGTTACCGGGTTCGATTATCATCGGTAGCATGATTAACAGGACTATCCGAAGTCCTAAAGTTAGAACGCCTATTTATAGTCGCAGTGCACATAGGTGGACTAGTAGGGTGCAAAAGAGACCGAGGGCAGAACGGGGCAGGAAGACCTGGGAGATGAGGCAATATGTGTTGACAGGATCCAGTTCGAGCCACGCCAAGACAGAGGTAAATAAGGGAAAACAAGAGTAAACAAAGATCGACCGGACCGCTCATTTGCCAGAAACACTTGTCAGGGACACTTTCTATTCGCGTCGATTCTTCTCGGCTTCTGCTAGGCTCCGAATGTACTTGCAGAATGATTCTCAAACAATAGTGACGTTGTCACCGAGATGAAGACGAAAATCTGGACCGTGTCACCCCTATCGAATCCTGAGATATAACAGACCAATCTTCTTTCTACCCGCTGTCACTCAACACCTCACAAGTTCTCTCATTTCTCAAGCGTATTCACTTTGACCCCCCTCCCTCGCAACCATGAGTGTAACAAAAATGTTCGCTTCCCAACCTTTGCCCAAATCCCGACTAGGAGTTTACAGACAACTATCTCCCAACGCCGGCGTACACCTCTCCCCCTTGTGTCTTGGAGGAGGCATGATCGGCGATAGGTGGCATGAGAAATTTGGCTTAGGGTATATGGATAAAGAGTCGAGCTTTCAGATGCTTGACACGTTTTTCGAGATGGGTGGGAATTTTATCGATACGGCTTGCTCTTAGTGAGTATTAGTTCGATTAAGAGAAGAGGAGAAACCTGGAGCTGATAAGTGTTTTGTTTATAGTCAAGATGGACGATCGGAAGAGTTCATTGGCGAATGGGCTGAAGCGAGGCGTCTTCGGGACCAGGTGTTTATCGCTACCAAGGTACGTCTATTCTATCACTACCATCACCTGCACTCTCCGATCTACCGTTCCTTGACAAACATCCTCTTCTCTCGGCCGACAAAATAGTACTCCGTCAACCCGAAACTTCACGCTGAAGACGAATCTATCAAGCAAAAAATCCTTTACGCCGGGAACAGCGTCAAGTCCATGCACATCTCGTTCGAGACTTCGCTCAAGAAGTTGAGGACCTCCTACATCGATTTGTTCTACGTACATTTCTGGGACTATACGACGAGCATTCAGGAGATTATGCATGCGTTGCATGCCCTTGTCATGGCGCGAAAAGTGCTTTACCTCGTGAGTCAACTAACGTACTTGCCTACTACCTTGGACTGTCTCCAGTTGATACTGATGATGTCGACGATTCTACTATTTTAATAGGGAATTTCGGACACACCTGCGTGGATAGTATCAAAGGCGAACCAATACGCTCGAGACCATGCTTTGACCCCGTTCTGCATTTACCAAGGTCAATGGAACGTCATGGAACGTTCGTTCGAGCGGGACATCATTCCCATGGCTCGAGATCAAGGTTTGTTCGCCTCTTCCTAATACCTGTTTCTTTTCAACTCAATTGACAAACCCTCCCTCATGCCTTGCTGCCTTTGACACTGCAAATATAGGAATGGCGTTGGCACCCTGGGGCGTCCTCGCAGGCGGCAAAATCCGGAGCGACGAAGAAGAAGAGCGGCGCAGACAAACAGGCGAGAAAGGCCGGACCTTCGTCTCCCCGAACTGGGAACGCACGGAGTCGGAGAAGAAGGTTTGTGATGCGCTTGAGGTAGTGAAGAAGGAGGTTGGGGCGGGGAATATTACTGCTGGTGCGTCTTTATGCTCCCACCAATTTTTCACTATTGCTGCCGTGCTTAATCACTCGATGGATCTCTCTGCTTTATGTGCGGATATGACTCTGTAGTGGCAATTGCCTACCTCTTGCACAAAACACCCTACGTGTTCCCTATCATCGGACTCCGCAAGCCCGAACAACTCCAACAGAATGTTGAGGCTCTCGAAATATCGCTCAAAAAAGACCATCTGAAGTTCCTGGATGAAGTTGTGCCATTTGAGCTGGGGTTCCCGTATACCATGTTTGGTGATGGAACGGAGTACGCTCCAATTACGATGGCGAGTGGGGAGAGGGAGAAATGGCCCGTCGCGGGGGTGTTGACGGGGCGGAAGTTGGCCAAGCTTTGATTCAATAAACGGTCGTTCTAAAGAGAGGAACTTGGTGAGGTTGATTGAGTTCTTTCTTCATTCTCCCGGTGTTCAGCCTCCCTGTGTGTATAGTAGTCGTTCGAACCTTATGCTCATACCTTTCTCCCTTTTGCTACATGCTGATTCAAATTGTTTTCAAAACAGGGGCGGCAAAACTGTGGCCATCATCTTTAGTATAACTGCAACTCGGTCATGGGATGGATGAGGGGGATAAACGATAATTATCGAGGCCGACGATTCGAGTCACGCTCCGATGAAAGGGAGAAGGAAACTGAATGAAATACGATTCAAGCTCAAAATACAAATACAACGCCAACACCGACAATCTAGACTCTCTTCTCCTCGAGTTCAACACGCCCTGTTCTTCGTCGCAACTCTAAATTGAGCTCGATCGCGCGATACATCTTGATTTAAGAGCAGGTACAAGGCTTGTTGCTCGAGTTGCATCCACACGTATCACCACTGCCCGTGTTGCAGGAGCACTGTGTCAAGATCCATCATGAGTATGACTCCACTGACTCGAAGAAGAAAGGAGAAACGGAGGAAAGGGGACAGGAAGGAGAGGAGGAAAGGAGAAGGAGTAAAAGGGAGCGAGGGACATATAGAAAGAGACGCACCTTATCCGTATGAGCCTTGTTCACGCATTCCGCACAGTTGCATTTTCCTTGGGGGCATGCGCAGCCTGTGCCTTGGGGGCCGCAGGACCTGTCGGAGCATAAGGTTTCGTCAGTCACTCTATCCTTCCCAGATACGCAGGAGGGAGCGAGGGTGAGGAAGGGGCGGCGAGGAAACACATTGGGAGAATGCAGGGGATGGAGGGAAGCGAAGCGAAGGGAAAGAAAGCAAAAGATGATACGCACTGGCAGTTACTCTGGCAAGTACAGTCGGAAGGTGCCATTGTTGTTGTTCCTTGGGTTTGAAATCTGAGCGATAGTTGTGAACTTGATTAAGGGACGAAGATGATGCAGAAGAAGAGGGGTTAGCTTCCGATGGCTTATATAGAAATTTCGGCGAGGCCTCTATGACGAAATGTAGGAGTCGGGAAGGAGGTGGAGATGTGGAACGAAACTCGATCCCGTATCATATAGTATGTCATAGCATGTCTCATGGACCGGATCTCCTCCGAGAGGAGCGTAACATGGTGAGGCAAAAATGCGGAGCCCGAAAGAATAAGGGGTGGTCGAACAGAGTGCTTATTTTTCATCAGCAGTTAACAAATATGAGCGAACGCCAAGGATAATAACATCAGTAATCCCTCAATCACCGTCATCGTCTTCCACTGGACTCTTTCCGACTCCCTGTAGCTTTCACGCTCAAGCCCTGCCGTTCCGCTTCCTCCGCTTCCTCCTCTTCGTCGTCAGACTCCGGCGGGCGCTCCTCGTTGTCATCTTCGTCCTCGCCACTCGAGTGTACGTTGAAGTTTGCATGGTTGGGGTTGGACACGAGGAGGTCTTCTGTATCGGTATCGTCTTCGTCATCTTCGGTGAGGGTTATCGTATTAGATAGGTGTATAAGTTAGTCGTTGGTTTCGGTCAATTAGGAAGCAAGGATGAAGGAAGTACAGAAGACGCATTGCAAGACGAGGATGAGAACCAATTAAGCAGAGCGGAGGTGAAATAAATGAATAAGATTGAACTTGAACATACCCTTCTTCGTCTTTCCCCTCCGCCTCTCCTCGTAACTCTCTTCCAACTCTCTTATGATCTCTTCTTGGACCTCTCGTATCTCGTCGGACGATTTGCACGTTTTGTATCGGGTTATGTACGGCCTATGAGGAAGGTCAACGGTAGGTCATTCAGCCAGCTTAGCCTTCGGAATGGGGTCAAGAGGAAGGGAAGGAAGTGCAGCAATGGGCATTACTCGAGGCACGATAATTGTACTGGCAAGGCGGAGAGGGAATTGGACAGACGCGTCGTCGAGGCGCAGAGACATAAAAGTAATAACGACATAGAGCAGAGGGACAATTGCACGCACCGATTAACCTCCAAGAAGCCACTCCCCCATCCAAAGACGCTCAATAACCTCTCGGCATAGTCATCGAACCCGGCGATATAGAAGGCGGCGGCGAGAGCTTCGACGCAGTTGAGTCGCCAGGGTTTGCCAAAGTTGACTGGGTTTGTGGCAATTAGGTAGGGTACTGTTGATTGGGGCTGTGGTTAGACATGTTCTGTGAGGGAGATTGGTGGAACGATGACGTGAAAGAGACACGCACGTAATCGCTCGTGGGGACTAGCAATCTTGTTAAAGGGCACCTCATCCAACCTGGCCCACGAACACTCGACGACGGCGACCCCGCCTGCGAGGATGATATCTTTATCTGCGGGGCTTACGATCTGGGTAGCCTTTGGACTAGATCGCATTCAACTATGAGTCAAATGAAGAGAAGTGAGAGACGCACGATACGACGATGCCTCTAAACCGAGTTCCGACGCGGAGGTCTTTGATCAACCCCTGCCGAGCCAGCTTCTTGCCTGAACACCGTTTAGGATCGCAGTGGTCAAAGTCCTGCAAAGAGGCGGTATGTCAGGTTTTCCGATGTACGGCGAGGAACCCACCCACCCACATTGCAACTGGGACTTTGATCTTGACCGCTTCTTCCCTTTCCTCCTCATCCTCGCCGTCAGAGCCACCGTCTTCGTCCCGTTCGATGGCGCTTTCTGGTCGACGAGAGATGTCGTACTCCAGGTCGTAGTCCATGCGTCTAGAGAAACCCCCTCCGCGTCGTCCTCTGTGCCCACCTCCTCCACCACCTCGACCGCGTTTCGATGAGCCTTTGTGTTGAGATTTGGGAGCTGGAAACTCGGATGAAGAGCTTTTCTTCCCCATTGTATCACGTAGAGTACAGATAGCCTGGGTCCGTCGTTGTGCGCGAGGAGACAGGAGTGATCCGGTACCGGTCCGTCGAAGTTTCTCGTGGGAACGAACGCTGATCCGGTACCGGGCCAGCCAGCGCGTCACTCGCTCTTCCTTCTCCTCGTCCCCGGCCTTCCACTCTTTCTTGCAGTCTTCGTCGTCGTCGGTGCATTTGTTTGATTTGCTGGAGGGATGAGGCCTACGCTTGCTAGACTGTCGAAAGCCTCTAGGGCTCCGCTTACCGGGAAGAGAGGGAACAAGGATTATTACAAGGGTGCGTCTATTTCCTTCTTTTCGATGGTTTTCGCCGGGTTGCTCAAGGTTTCTAAAATTTAATGACCATCTAATACGAAAACGCTGTCCACCGCGTCGAAAACGTACCTCCATGACAGGCACAAGACAAGCTTTCCTCCCTGGTGGACACCGAACGGGAGCTCCAGGAAAGCACGTCGTAGGAGGACACGCCAAGTATAGGCTTTTGGATGAGAAGGTTAGGGTGTTTGTGGCTCCCCCCGTTGAAGAGATTGTGAATTCGCCTGTGAGTTTTCTCGTGCGCTTTCTCCGTTTTCTCTGGCTCATTCTTCACCCTCTCGCTCATCTGTCGCTCCTATCCATGGACATGACTACCTACTTCCTCCCTCTCAACACTTCTTCTGCAACGTCGATGCCTTGCTCTCCAACAACCCCAGCTTAAACCATACGTCTCCGTAAAAGTCAATCTCTCGAAGGACCAAGAGCGTCAAGCCTTTGGAAGGTTCAGAACCGCAGGCGGGTTGACACCTCAACTCTTCCTTCGCGTCGCCAGAGAAAAAGACAGGCTGGAAACCAAAATGCTGGAGAGTAGCGAACCCAGTCAAGGATCGGCATCAGCGGAGGGTACGAAAGGGAGGACGCTGCCGACTTGGTTGAGGTTGAGGAGGAAGCTGAGTCCAGAGGCAGAGAAGTCATAGAGCCCTTACGAGACATCTTCGATATTTTGGTGCGTTTGAGTATGGTATGAACGAGTGAACGAAATCAACTGACTTTGCGTTCAAATACAGTTGTTTGCTCCTTTTGCAATTAGATTCAGACTAATAACACTACGTAGCTAAGCAAGGTTTTTGACCCGTTGGCCGCATCCGAGCGAAGTCTTCCAGCTCCTCAGATTGCGGAAATATTACGAGCCGTAAGGGCACACAGCGAGATTCACGGCTTGCATCTTGTACGGGACTTTATGTGTTGAGAATTCGTCACATATGCCTTCCTTTTTTNGCCAGTGCCGGTCTTTCTTGACATCAGCGGCGAAGTAATCTCTCAGGAAGGAAATTCGACTCGTTCGCTACCTCGGTCAATCTTATTTGCGATTGCACGAAGGCAATATGTTTAAATTCACCCCAAGGGTCTGATATTCGGATCCTTGATGTCTGCTAACGCTAGTTGCTTTGTTCAGAAGGAAGATTGTTTCCTGAATCCCGAAGATATGGGCCAGCTTGGATTTCGGATGAGCTGGCTGTGCGTACCGAGCACTATTGAGGTCCGTAAAGCCATCCTGCCTTCGTTGGATGTTCCTCAGACCCTCTTCAGCACAGACACGCTCAAGCGCATGACTCCGACTCTCGTCGCAAAACTCTGGAGCAAATCAGAGGCGTTGCTAGTACTTTGCTTACACACAAGAATAGTCAAACTCTCAAAGAACAAGCGTAGTCGTAACGTGAGTAATACGGTGCCGCTTCGGGGCACTAAAATGAGTCATAAGAAGTTCCTTTGGAACCACGACGCCCGTCATCGTCACCCCCTGCGGTGCTCCAGTCAACGTCGGCGTCGGTCTCATCTCGGGAACGTTCGTCCAAGGAGCCCCCTGTCCTCCTTCACCAAGGCCGCTGCTCCGAGTCGTTGTCTTGCAAGCACAATACTCCGAACATCTATGCGAGCAAGAAAAGGTGCTGATACCCAACGTCCCTCTCTCGCACGTGCCCGTACAATACAAGTCCTGGCATGGTGTGGTAAACTGTAGACACGCGCATCCAGGACAGGGTGAACAGCTGTCGTAGACGTAACCCAAACTCCCTGTGGTGGTCCCTGTAGTACAAAGCCCGCCACACGGAGCAGGCGAACATGTGATCGTATGCCTGCATCCACAGCTTGGGCACGACGACCCCGGCTCGTAAGTCGTGAACTTGACCCCAGTGCTGATGCACGTCGAGGCTCTAGCGCAGGATCCGGTGCAGGTTATGGAGGGACAGGGAGTGGGTGGGGGTGTGGATGAACAGGAACAGTATTTGCACCCGTCTGACCATGTTGCGGTGTGGTAGACGCCGGTGGAGGTGCAGCCCCCCNGTGCAGGTTGAGAAGGGGGCGCAAGTGACGGGGCAGAAGCAGGCAGAGCACATCCACCCCGTTGAGGAGGTACTGAAGCAGGGTGCAGGGCATGGCGTTGCGGAGCAGAAGGAGCAGACACTGTAGGCTGGGTCTATAGACCAGAAGATCGCGTTTTAGTCATAAGACAAATTTGAACGTATGCGAAATTTGGAATTGGGTGCTTGCTTACTCACCATAAGAGTAGAGATTCGTGCATCTTCCAGGGCTTGAGGGGACGGATGTTTGTTAGTTCGATTTCGCGGAAATAAGAGGGTTGGTACAGTACCATTCACAGGAGAGTCCTGGGCCTGACGGGTTGGTTACGCCGCCTTCAAGAGTCGACCGTAAGCGATTTATCTAACACATTCAAAACAAAGGCAAGTAAGCACTCACATTGGCCATAGAGGGGTACAGAAATCGACGAGGCCCTGGACCAGTCTGCGAGATCGACTGGGGCTGGAGTGATTGTACTCTCTGCAGCTGATGCGGTAGATTGAGCTCCCACTGCAACCTTGAAACACGTCCAAAGAGTCGCAGAGAATAAAACGAGGTTCATCTTCATCCTCATCATGGGTCAGGTGAGCTCCAAATATCATACCCATAGGGGAGAGGACAGGTTAAATATCGAATTCGAGTGAGATGTGAAGAGAGAGTAACATACTTCGAAACTACAGACGTTTATCCGCTGACAGATACTTAATTCAAATTCAAAGATCTCTGAGAACGCTTTCCTGAATAGCCTTCTTATCGGCGCTTGGGAAGCTCAACGTCCAGCGATGGTACCGCAATTGGTCATTATCAAGTTCTTCGCTTACAAAACTAGATATCGGGACTAGCCCCCCGGCCAGTCTGGAAGAGGTGGAGGTCAAGCAACGAAAGTACTTGGGATGTCCAGACCGTCTGCTATGTTCTGGTTCTATCATTTCTCTCCCTTTGCAGTCTCTCTCCCCCTCTCCAGTCTCCATTCGATAGATTGAAGCCTTCACCTCTTGGACAAGGCAGTAAACTAGAAGTGCGTCTCTTGAACGACCAGCAGTCTTCACAACGGAAAATGAGCCTTATCTTAGCTAATTTACCCACTCCACCGACGATATCGACTCTTCCAGGTCTCCTGCTGGCACACCTAGGAATCAAGAAACCAGATTGCTCCGCGTACCGCTTTTAATATTTAGTTTTTGGACCACCAAGCACTCAAATGGTGAATATTTTTATGTCGTTGTCGCCGGGGGTGAAGACGTGACTTGGTCTCTGAGAAAGAGGGAGCAAGAAGCAAGGGTGTATCAAGTATCTGCTGGGGGACGTTACTAACCAAAAGGCGATGTCGGGTAGATTGGATGTTTGTGTTGCAAATCCCGGGATTTTCAGAGAGTGGAATATACCCTGCGGAGGAGTCTGAGAAAGTGAGTTCTTCATCATTTCAGCCTTATTCAACGTTCTGTTAGATCGCTAATTCGTCGATTCGACCATCGTTTGTTCTCATGTCTTCACAGTTAATGCTGATGAGGCGTTTTACGCAGCTTCGAGAGGCGAATAGTCAGATGAAGAGGTTGGGCATTTCGGGGAGTAAATGTTGACGGCTAGTATGCCTGGGAGGATTAATTGTCGGGTTGAGTACTTACTAGTCGTGTGAATTCGAAGCTATTCCTATCTCTTCACCTCTTCATCCCTTCCTCTTTTCGAACACATTGTTCTATACTTTCCCGTTCCGACCCGTTCCTTGGTTCTTTCACTGGCAACTTGCTCGCCCTTTTGCTTCCTCAGGGTGGTTTTTGTTTGCGCTATGAAACAAGTTTCAAATACTCATTCATAAAACTTCAGGGCCAACATTGAGCATTGTGGTGGATGTGGATCATACCACTTGGTCAATGCGTCATGGAGGCTCATCCCCACGAACAAATGGCGCAAAGAAGAGTGCGAAGGGAGTATTATCGTCGACCGGTGATTCGGTAGGCCTTTGGCAGGAAAATGTGACAGGTGTGACGGTTGACTCAAATTCTTTTCGTTCAAATTTGGGCATTCTCCTCCGAAGGAAAAGGAATTTGAAGTGCCATAGGTCAATGAATGCAAAGATAATAGCATGAGCCTTGAATTTCGACGAAGGTGGCATGAATGAGAAAATTACCGAATGGGCGGCCTGACCGAATCAGTGGTTGACAATAGTATTTGATGATTTGTGAAGGGGCCCAAGGCAGTGGTGTGGATACCGGCCGTTCCAGAGCGAGACTAAGTGCCGGAATGACTGAATGATGTATCATGAACGTTGGATGTACGTGCAGAAATTCCTCTTGTTCGTTTACAACGTCCAAATGGTCGTTCGAGTGACAAGGCTGATACGATCTCACGTTCCTCAACGTCCATTATGAAAATTCTACTGTTCGAAATCTCCGAGTAACTGTTGATGAGTAGATTTCATGATACATCAGAGGCGGTGGAGCTGCGGAACATGACCTACGACTATCAACGGCATTTCTCCTATGTTTCTGTGATATAACATAAGATACTAAGTGGCTGATGAAGCGGGTGGCATGTGCGTACTATGAGCTCAGTCCGCTAGCGACGCCATCGGGGCCTAGTAATTGTGTTCCCATCAATTGCAAAGGCGATACAGACCAGCGCCCTCGACTCGTTGTGTTCATCTAGAAAGCACTATTGATATTCGACAGAATGCGCAGCACATCTGCTGCGCCTTTACAGAACTTCAATGTGCTAGGCTGATTATTAACGCAAGCTGGACTAAGAACAGAGTCGCGTTGCTGATGCTTGCACCGCGCCGGAAATGTGGAGCCTGATCGCAATGTTATCGCAATGTTACTTCGTTCTTGTCTTAAATTAGGGGTGCTCACGGTGGATTATTTGGAGCCGGTGTGTTTTATTTCAAAGTCCAATTCCTGGATTGTTGGACTCGATGAAGGCGAGGGAAGTGGAGTTTGTGCCTGTGCGACTTCGATGAACGGGGCTCGCTCCTGATGAGTGTGGGCAAAAATAAAAATGAATAATAAATAAATAAGGGAAGGGAAGAAAAAGAAAAGGAAAAAGAGAGAGAGTCTACCAAGACTTAATACAACTTCAAGCCACTCGTTACAGCACAGTAGATTGGATGGATGAGGCTGCGCTCTTTTTACCTCAAATTTGAGTTACGCCGCTCAGAACCCTATCTTTTTACACAGCCATGTTCCTAGCAACTCCGCTGCAACTGACACTACTCAAGGCTGGCAAAAAATCTTCCAAATAATCGTATGGCATAGTAAAGATACGAGAAAGAATTGGAGGCTAGACATCTGCATTTAAAACTGCCCTGCACTTGGATTTTGACTATCGGATCAGTCAATCTTCTAAGATTTGGTGTTTTGCTTCTGCATCTTATCTGTTGTAGATAATTGGGCGGCCGGATTCGGCGGCTTGCTTGGCTTTGCTTGTCTCAGAAGACTTCGGTCTTCAAGTTCAATATTCAATGCCCAGGCCAACGAGAAATCCCAGCCGGAGCCGAAGAACAGCGGAAACTGGCTGTTCCTGATTACTTGTCCTTGGGGACGGCAAAGAATGACGGCGACTCTGTCTTAAAAAGCTACGCTTGACGCGAACAAAGAACCGGACATCCTTCCAAGTGAGAGTTGGGTTCCTCGTGGGAAGCAATCTCCACCCCTAGTGGCACGCTGGCCAGAGTTTGATTCTCACTGCTCCGTCGTACAGAGCGAAGGGCTTACCTTTGGAAGGCTTGCCGTCAAGGTTTGGCACTGGATGCAGATGAGCACTGTGCCTACCTTCCGCTGCATCAGAGCGTCAGCGATTGGCCGTGATCCTCAACTTGAAACCGATCGCAAACCATTCCGCCGGTGTCATATCCTGTGATTCCAGCTTCCTGTGCCAATGGGTAGTTATTCAAACGTCGTCTGCCTCGGTCTTCAGCTCACTTACTGACTATGTGCATCCATCACGATCCGACACAATGTGGATGGCGCGGAACTGCCTCGGAAGAAGGCCGTTATCTTTGTGAAAGAAGTGAGTACAGAACATGCGGTTATGATAGTGCTTACCCAATGAACTGATTCTGACTTCTGTAAGCTTCTCAAGAGATGAATCTGAAGCTTGCATTTTCGCAGTCATCGGAACAGAACGTAATCTAAGTATGTAAGGCCCCGAAACCCGAGCTTTCCGCCCTCCAAACCCGGCCGATCTATGCGACTGAGGTTACTAACTAATCCTCCTTCCACTATGATCTGCATCGTCTACCGGACGCAGCGGATCCCTCAGTGCCAACAAGCTTCCTCTCGTCAGAGTTTGGGCGATCAGCTCATGCGGGATCTCTCGAGGTCAGAATAGCCCATGGATCCCAGCCTACATTCAACGGAACTATCCGTTATCTCTCTCCATCACGAGACGTCGAGCCTGAATTCAATTATCAACTCCTGGTAGCTGAAAACACCGCCCGATGAACTGTATGGCCTGAACTGTATGGCCTAGTGGTCCTTCCTATGTTTCAAGAGTAACGACATCTGCCTCGAGGGAACTTCTTCCATCATTTATGTTCTCGCCGGTACTTAACGTCACAAGGCATCTTGATCTGGACTATATCCTTGGCTGCACGAGGAGCATCGCATTTTCATTGTTTCGGGCAACACGTTCGAGTGACGATGCTTTGGTTGTTCCCATCAGCTCCATCGATCCAAATAAAGAACCTTTCGGTCCAACGCGAATCGACTGTTCGCAACGGGTGCTGCGATGCCAGCAGTTACCATACGTGCCAAGTCGTAGCAAATGCCATACGACAGCTTTCAGAACTCTCCCTGGCGTCTAAATTCTTTGATCCTCACTATGCGACCATGAATGATCAAAGTTCACTCATCAAAAAATCTATCAAGAGATTTCCATTTTTGGCGATGATGCCGAAAGACTTTGCATACCAAGATCCAACAACGCCCATGCACCAGATACAATGGACGATATGCTGTGATATTGGAGCCGATGAATTCTAAATCCCTAGTCGTCGCTGTGTAACAAGGAGACATATGAACCATCACGTTGATGATGTTATCTTTCAATGTTTCCGGTTCCGGGCCTATGGGGTACCGTGGCTTATTCTGGCACAAACTTATGTCTGGTTGGCAACCTATAAAAGCCAGGGCCGCTGCTCCACCCTTTTCCTCAGCTGGTCTCATTCCCACATCCTCAAATCTATACAGTCGCCTCTTGCGGTACTCGCAAATATCTATCTCTTCCTAAACGAAGACTACAACCAATTACATATTCACCATGGTTAAATTCACCAACGCCGTCGTCTTTGCCGCCCTTGTCGCTGGCCCAACACTTTGCCTCGCTCACGAGCAATCTTTCTCGAGGTGTGACTCACCAGCTCGTCGCTTATGTGTTTGATCATTGACCGTTCTCCCAGCCGAGATGTCGTTGAATCCGACCTCAGCGCTCGCGATGTCGACGTGTTCGTCGCTCAACTCGCTTCTCTATATGGTAGGGACGTTGCCGAGCTCGAAGAGCTCGCCCAGCGCGACCCATTCTTCCTGAAGAAGATCTTCCGAGGTGTTGGAAGGGTCGCCGGCTCTCTCCTAGGCCGAGAGCTTATTGAACAGGAGTTTTCCGATATCTCTTCACGGGAAGTTGAGGAGCTCTATGAGCGGGAACCCATCTTCAGAAAGATCTTCAGAGGAGTTGGAAGACTGTAAGCGAAATTGGAATCGCATTCATGGCTAAAATTTGGCTCATCCTCCATCTTACAACAGTGCTGGTGGACTCTTGGGACGCGATGAGCAAGAAGAACTCTCCGCTCGTGACCTCGAGGAGCTCAATGAGCTCTACCAACGAGATCCCTTCTTCAGGAAAATCTTTGGAGGGATCAAACGAGTGTAAGTGTTGCCCCGTGCTATCATCACTCTTTGAGATAGGGTTCTGGGGTCTGACGTCACTTCTTTACCCTGGTCAGTGCCGGCTCTCTCTTGGGCCGAGATCTCGACTCTTCTGCCAATGAGATCACTGCCCGTGATGTGGAAGACTTCATTGAGCTCTACCAACGAGAGCCATTCTTCAAAAAGATCTTTGGCGGTATCAAGAGGATGTAAGTCGTCTTTGGAATTTCACCTATGCGGTAGCTAACCGGTTTCCCCCCCNTTCTCCAGTGCTGGTGGTCTGTTTGGCCGTGACATCGAAGACCTCGACCTCGAGGCTCGTGATGTGGAAGAGTTTGATCTGTCTGCTCGTGATGTGGAGGAGCTCCAGGACCTCTACCAGCGCGAGCCTTTCTTCCGAAAGATCTTCCGTGGCATCGGGCGAGTGTAAGTCAATGTTACCGACCCTTTCTACGAATGAGCTATCAGCTCACTTCATTTTTCGCCTTTGCATAGTGCTGGTGGTCTCCTCGGTCGTGATTTGGAATACGAGCTCTCCGAACGAGACATTGAAGAGTTGAACGAGCTGTACCAACGTGAACCATTCTTCAAGAAGATTTTCGGTGGAATCAAGCGAATGTACGCACTTCGATTTCGCTCTTGGTGAAGTTGTCGCTAACCTATTTTTTACCATAGTGCTGGCGGGCTCTTCGGCCGTGAGCTTGAGCCTGCTGACCTCGAGGAGATTACCGCCCGCGACATCGAAGAATTCAACGAGCTCTACCAAAGGGATCCGTTCTTCCGAAAGATCTTCCGTGGTGTCGGGCGAGTGTACGTATTCCTTTCCGGGACATGCATTCTTCCTGAAGCCTTCATACTGATGCACGTTGGTTGACAGTGCTGGCTCCCTCTTGGGTCGTGACCTCGAACTCACAGAACAAGAGATCTACGAGCGGAATGTTGCCGACTCCGTCAAGACCATCCTTGAGCGGGAGTTCAATGAAGACGGCGAGCTCACTTCCCGAGAGATCAGCGATGGCGTCGACGAGCTGTTCGAACGTGAGCCCTTCTTCTTCGCCGGGGCTTTGTTGAGAGGAGTAGGCAAGCTGTACGTCTATATTTTCTCTATCATTCATTCAACCCGTTTGCTTACTCGAATCTTCGGGGACAGTGCCAAGAAGGTGCTGAGGAAGCGTGACTTCGACTCATCCGACCCACTCTCTCAACGTGAAATCGCTGAAGCCGTTGAAGAGCTCTACCAACGAGATCCCTCCTTCTTTAGCAAGATCTTCAGAGGTGTCAAGAAAGTCGCCGGTGGTCTGTTGGGACGAGAGATCGACGAGTTGGATTGAAATCTTGCGTATGTATCCGTCGCGGCGTCTAATTACAACTTCATGGACTATGTATAATGATTACTATTTTTTTGAGATCTTCACTGTGTGTTTATTCAAGCGTAACCCATCTCTTTCATGTTCCTTGCGTTAATTATATAGGTTGAGATAGATGGCATTGTGCCGGTGACCTCAGAATTCGGACCAGTTCCTCCTCTTAAAACCTGTACTGGCTAAGTGGTAGTCAAAAGGAATGCTGGAAGACAAGCGCCCAGTTCTTCAGCATTCCTGGAGCGCAGAGCCAAAGCAGGCTACCTGGGGCCACTTTCCACTGACATTTTTGGGTCCATAGTACGGAGGAGAGATGGTTTCCGGAAGATGCCACAACCGTTATCATGATCGGGGTTGAGAGATGCAGGTGGGAGGGTATTCTAGATTCTCCCTTTTAATGTCTTCCTACTGGTGTGGGCGTTCCACGCCTCTATGTGTGTTCAATGGCGTTGTGCGTATTCAGTGGGCCCAACGATATAGCAATGTGGATGGTTTTAGTCCAAGTCAGTGTTAGTGCTTGCCAGTACTCACACAATACCTCACGCCCGTGCACCCACTCTCTCATATCCGTACAGAAAATCATTCAATTAGGAGCATTTTACTCGTCTGGCGACTTTCTCAGTCGGTCTCAAGTAAAGATTCTCAAAACCTTCTTCTTATAACAGACCTTCCTCATCCAACCCTCCTTCGTATTAGACATGATTCGAATCGCTTTGATGCTCGTTGCAATCGCCTCCTTGACCGCCACTACTCTTCGAACTGTAGGCGCAGTATATGCCCAAGTCGAGTACGTTCCTGGTTCCTTTCCGACAATTTTGGCAACTAGTAGTCATATCTGAGCGTACTACTAACACAGCTTTCTTGTAACGAACATACCCAACGAGATCTCAAAGTTTAAGACGACTTCGGTATAGTCGCCCGTGTAGACGCTGCCGAGTCGCCTCGATTCCTCGACAAAAGTTGGCGCAGAAAGAAAAACGTTATCTTCGCCATTGTGATAATCGTTATTTTATATCTATGGTTCGTTTCTACCAGAGGTTACATGAATATACATTCAATCCAACTCGTCCAACGAACTATCAAAGAAATGGAGCCCCCTCTCTTCCATCTCCGCGCTATTTCTATTAAAACCTCCAAAGTACCTCCTGAGTATTTCCTCGACAAAGTCTAATCAACGTCGCGCTCGAGAACATCGTCATAATCTTCGACCAAATCCCTCTTCTTGTTCTCCTTGCCCCTCCGGATTTTCTTCCCCGGCTGTTGGCCTCAATTCGCGGCTGCTGCTTGCGCTTTTGTTGCCTTCTTGGCCGCTGCTTTTGCTCCAGTTCTCTAATGCCAGATAGCCTCGACAATGCTCGAAACCAGCAGAGGGTACTGAGTCATCACCAGCAAAGTGGCAAGTAGAAATCAGCGCGCACAATGGGCACTGCGAGACCCCCCTTCAAGATTCAGCTGCCGATTCCTGTCGACAAGAAGAGCGTGGTCGGTGGACCCAGAGGGCGTTTTGGGATACATCAATGACGCAAATAGTAGAGTCAAGAGTGTCAGCTCGGGCGGATGTTCGACAGGATGATTAGGACGCGCATGCTGCTCCCCTAGCCTTCTCCGAGTTCTAGGCGCGCAATTTCCAGCGCCCAACGGGAGCAAATTGTTTGAGGAAAGAAATTCCCTAGGAGATCCAAGGCAGTGCAATGACTCGAGGCTTCTAGGACTGGCGGCCTGCCCTTCATCCGCCGTCCCTTCACACCACCGCCGACATAAAGCTTCTTCGGGTGCTCGATACATCCCCGGCTCAGCCTCAGAGGACGGGTAATCCACCTGAGGTGGAAGGTCTTCTACCGTGCTAATTCATCAAGCTCCGGGCGGAGAAAAGTGCGTTTAAGTAACCGGACAGCTTGGGTGGCTAGTATGGGCATTAAAACTCATCACGTCTATCTACAAAGAGTATTGATTTGATTACCCTATTTTTTGGGCCTGGGAGATAAAATGTAAAGAATCGGGTAGAGCTCTGGGAGGCGGGGAAAAGTGGAGAAAGAATTGGACGACGTAGGCGTAGATGCGGAAGAGGAAGAGGAAGCGGGAGAGAAGAGCGGGTGTAGAGGCAAACAGCAGCTCGAGCAATCAAAGAGAATAATACAGAAAAACAGCCAGTTAGAACACAGCAGTGTATGGAAAAGGCGCGACTTATAAATTTAAATTAGATTCTTCGAGTCGGTCGATTGATAATTTGGAGAATTGTGGAGAGGAGAGGGGGGGGGGGGGGGGGGAAAGAGAAAAAGAAGGAGAGGCAAGCAGGCGAGAAGAAAATAAGCGAGGGAAGAAACTTAATGATAGAAGGATCCCAAGGAATAATAGAGGGTCATTGGAAACTATTCTCCACATGAAAACAACCTCAAAAGAAGAAAGTGATCTCGACCGTGACGATCAGAATAAGAAACACCACACACGAACGACGTCGCTAGGCCCCGCACCCAACCACCCATCAACAATTCACCCTCGTCATGCTGCAACGCACTCTGCTGCTGCCCTTCGAAGGAGTCTCAGGCAGCACGGGGGGGGACTTCAAACGCCCCACCACCATTACCCGCTATGCTCCCAACAGTCAAACCCGAATTCGTCGTCGCGTGGTCATCTTCAAGAGTGAATTATTGTTAGAATCACCGTAAGGCCCAAGATGAGTCCCACTCAAACGCATTCCCGACACTCGAACTCGCCCCTGTCTCGCCTAGAAAGTATCCCGGCATTTCACTGGCATTTCCACCAGCACCAGCACTCAGCGACTAAGTGAGGGCGACGCATGGACCTTGGATAACCCAGGTACAAGGCCCTGCGGAAGACTCTCACCAAATGTGTGGGGTTGTAGAGTCCGTGTGTTGGACTGAGAACGTGCGGCTGCGGAGGATGTGGTTCGTGCTTGTGATTATGTTGCCGTCAGGGTTGCTCAGGCTTCCGCCGACTCCAGCTCCAGATCCCAGGATAGGCGGTGAGGCCACATCCCGAGGCCGAACGATTCTGGGTGAAATAGAATGGGGAGGGTACAATGTGCTTGTGTCATCATCTCCGTGGGTGACAGAAGCGAGATTACTTGAATGCTGGAGGGTAGACGGACAGTGCTTGGGTGGAGGTAGTTCGGAGCCGGGAATCAGTAGCGGCAACAGTAATCGAAGTCGACGCTGGATACAGAGGGTTAATGCCTCAACCCTCTCCCCAAAAANCCCCACTGTGCCTTCTTGGCCCTGGTAGCGAGATCCTGAAAGGGGAAGTCTAGAAGAAACGCCGCGTTGCTAGGACTCGATATGCTGCAGGAAGGACTTACGCTAAGGTTCGCAAAATCATCGTTGACATCCTCAAATCTCACAAAAAGGGCAAACGAAGTTGAATACCACGATGCCCTGGCGACGCAGCTCAACGACGGAGTAGACACAGACTGCGAGTTCCGGTGCCGAATCCCTCCAGCCTCGGTGGTGGTGGTGGAAGAGATCTTGATTGTGTTCGCAGCGAGGATCAGATCAACATGAAGCTGAACAGAAACGCTCTTCGACATTCTCCTACTGCGCATTTCGGAGAATAGGTGATCCACACAGGGATAAAGCTGTTCGTCTCTTCGTCAACTGCAGCCGTTATTGCATGAGGGGAAGAAGCATTAGCTCCAGTTTAGTACCTGTGTTTGTCGGGAATGCAGCGTCATACAACCCATAGCCCATCGTGTCTTGACAGCAAGCCCACAAGAAACGTCGCGAGTAGGAGAACTGGGCAGAGAATGGGACGGCGATTGGAGCAAACCATTTGTGGAAAGGAGTTCCCAGGAGGTCCATGAACGCCGAGTCCAGTGCCTGCCGCAAACTGCTGTTGCTCCCAAGTAGCTTGCCTCTCTTCCCCCACCATCCCTTTGTCGCAACCATCGAGTACCTGTTGACCTTTGGGAACTCTACACGTCCTTTCTTCAACGCAATTGACGCTGAACGTCTTTTCCACTATCAACTGGTATTGGTGAGTATCAGTGCAGTCGTGGTGTCCAGTCGTCTCACTTTCTCTGGCTACATATTTGACCGTTCTTCGTTTAGGAGCCATGAACTTCTTACAAGGATCCCAAAATACGCACATAGAACACATGGCCAACTATCACGTCGAGGGAGGCTTCCACCAGCACCGTTTGTTCATGAACGCTGATCAGAGTATGTCTATTCATGCTTTTGCCCATCCTCGCAAAACGTTAACAACTTGCCTTCAGGCTTATTCGACATTCTCAAGCCAATCACCGATGCATCCCATACTCGCGATCGAAAACGATCACCTCCCGACTCTGCTTGCTTTCGCGGCACGAGGTTACAGGCGGTCGGGAACGTCAACAGCTGGGCAAGGAGCGATATAACGACCAGTTCGGAGCCTCACGTGCGGTGGATGCATGGATATGTCGGGTCTGGAAAATCTTCCATATCTCAGGAGGTCTGTGATACGTCCGAACGGGAGGAGCGACCGGTTATAAGTTTCTTTTTCTTTCGGAACACGGGCGATAGGAGCAAGATTTGGAGGCTCGCGACAACTCTGGCAAGCCAAATGGCGATGGTGATACCAGAGACCGAACCCATCATACGTGCAGCAGTGCGGGTCAACCCGGCATTACTGACGCCCGACGAGGGAGGCATTTCTCTACGAACCCGGATGCAGTGCTTGATCTATGCACCATTCAAAGCTGCTGTKCAGAAGGAATCAAGGCCAAGGGCGTTAGCTCGAGGCCCATTCCTCATCGTATTGGATGGCTTGGACGAGTGCGAYAACAAAGACGAAGTRCAGGAGCTCATCGACGGAATGCTAATGTTCTTCAACGAAAATCCCTTTATTCCCCTCCGCRTTTTCRTCACGAGCCGAGTGGAGGAGCACATTCAATCCGTCCTGGACGATCCCAGCGTTCAGTTGGATGACCTTGTAAATCATTGCTCCGACAGCGACATTGCCACCTTTCTGGACATCGTTTTCCAGCAACAATGTAGGCGGAACTCTGTCGTCCGAGCATATGTTCGGCAGCACGGAGAGTGGCCTACCCGGAGCGACAAACGCAAGCTGGTCGAACATATTGGAGGATCGTTCATATTTGCGTCGGCAGTGTTTAAATTCATCATGGGAACGAGCACCGAAGGCAGCGATCAAACAACACCAATGGRTCGGCTTCCTTTGGCCCTCAAGATGAACCCYGGCCTGGATGGGCTTTACACACAGACTTTGGCYCGCTCCAAGCACCTCCCCCACTTCTCCGATATCATAYCAACMATYGCACTGCTTTCGRCACCACTTCCCACRTCRGCGATTGCAGAGCTCCTCGGAATCCATACGTAYGAAGTYGTCARTGTCCTCGTRAACTTGCAGGCAATCATTCAGGTTCCAGGAACAGACGACATRCCTGTCACACTCTGCCACACCTCCCTCCGCGACTTCCTGACTACCCCAAGTCGATCAGGCGAWTTCTTTGCACCTCCTTCACATCATGTTCGCCTCTTCSTTCGTTGCCTTGAGTGTCGRCTMGAGYRTYTGCSACRGGATCCRGAGTTRTTYATCCGATCTGGGCATAAGATCTGTACCGTTGCAMGCTATGCTCTCGAAGATTCCTTTTATCATTTTTATCAATGGCATGGCTGYTTCAAACTGTCAGAGTTTGATTCCGCCGTTCGCTTGTGTCGTAAAGCACTTGCACTCCGACCTGCCACCCCCGAACTGATCGAAGACCTGGCCAAAGTAATTCGCCGGCGTGGTAATAACAGTGAATCTKGCGCGGACTTCGACGAAGCCATYTCCCTACTTCATGAAGCACTCRAACTCCGACCATCCCGTSATCCGAARCRYTCAGAYTCWCTYAAYGATCTYGCCCTTGCAYTACGGAATCGTYATCGGCGCAYAGGCACRATRRCGGACCTRGAGGAGGCYATTCCCATGYTTCGTGAAGCACTCRAACTTCGACCATWCCCTCAYCCRGRTCGCTCACACTCACTCAACAATCTTGGATTTGCACTCCGGAATCGTTATCGACTCACAGGCATGATGGATGATCTTGACGAGGCCATTTCCATCATCCGTGAAGCACTCGAGCTTCGACCATCCCCTCACCCTGGACTAGATCGCCTAGACTTACTCAACAACCTTAGCGCTGCACTCCGGAATCGTTATCGGCACACAGGCACGATGACCGACCTAGAAGAAGCCATTTACCTGTCCCGTGAAGCAGTTGAACATCGACCATTCCCTCATCCACAGCGCTCGGACGCACTTAATAATCTTGGCCTTGCACTCCGGAATCGTTATCGGGGCACAGGTGCGATTATCGACCTTGAGGAAGCCATTTCCCTCCACCGTGAAGCACTCAAACTTCGACCATCCCCTCATCCAGAACATTCAGAGTCGCTCAGCAATCTTGGCCTTGCACTCTGGAGTCGTTATTGTCGCACAGGCRCYATGACTGACCTAGAGGAAGCCATTTCCCTGTCCCGTAAAGCACTCGAGCTTCGGGCATCCTCTCATCCACAGCGCTCAGACTCACTCAACAATCTTGGCCTTGCCCTCCAGAATCGTTATCGGCGCACGGGCACCATGGCTGACCTCGAGGAGGCCATTTCCCTGCATCGTGAAGCCCTTGGACTTTGGCCATCCCCTCATCCAGGCCGCTCCCTCCCACTCTACAACCTTGCCTTATCCCTCCAATCAGTGTACAAGGTGACCCATACACTCTCCCACCTTCACGAGGCAATCACGCACTGCGAGGAACTCCTGGAGTTTTACCACGTCGTTGGGCATCAGGATCGACCTGAATCACTCCTTAAATTAGGTTCTCTCCTCCAGATGCGCTTTGATGCTACGGGACGGGCAGACGACCTCTCCAAGATCGCAACGTTGAAAGGAGAAGGATATCGACTATCGGCTTCATCTACGGAGGCCGCGATATAATTGTACTAACATGAGCTGGTCGCAGGGCCGCGAAACCGTCGTGAGTTGCATGTTCATAGTTTTATTCTTTCCGCGGAAGATCTGTTCGACACCGTCTATAGTTTCTTTGCATATGACGAGCGGACTCGTATTTCTAGTACCGTTCCACTTGACATGCCCAGATCACCAGACTATTCTTATCTTTTTGGTAACCTTTTGCATGTCCTTGTAAACGTAGATCGATTTTCCACTGTAACACGAACATCTCAATAGGCGATCTTCACTCAACTCATGAGTCTATCGTCCAAATTCCCTGGACGGATACTGACTCGGAGCACCGACTAGCAGAACGCATGTCCTCTCATGCGGTCGAATCCTCAACATAGCAAAGAGAACAAAGGATCTGATAGGAGGTTATGGACATCATATTTCGTCATGTCTTCATACAGACAAGGCGATTTGATCCACGTTATTTACAGTGGGTACAGTGGCGTACCCTTTTCGATGATTTAGGGGCCTTTTGAAGTAAGATATATACAGCAGGGGGGATAGGGCCATGAAGGAGAAAACTAGAAGTGGAGAGAGAAGAGAGGACGAAGAGGAAGATGTAGGTGTGAACGAGAATGTTGACGTGGAAAGTGAGAAGATAAAAAGAGAAGAGCAGGCGGAGAAGAGAATAGCTCGAGGAATTGGAGAGAATGGAACGGAAAAGAACAATCAGTAAGGATGGAACGGCATACGTATGTGAGTGAAAACGAGTCGGTTAGTAAGATAGAATATATTTTCTCAAGGGTCGATCGATCGATAGTCTATTTGAATTCGTGGGGAGAGGGAGTAGAGAGATGAAGAAAGAAAGGTAAAAGAACCAATCAGGCAGCAAGAAAGGAAGTGAAGTGAGAAAAAGAAAAGAATGGCCCAAAGAGTAATGAAGTGTAACTGGAAACCGTTCTCCAGATAACACAAACTTGAAAGAAGACAACCAACCTGCACTACTCTCAGCTGGTCAATCAAAGAGCCCTAGATAAGGAAAATGACATACCCAGCGACGTCGTTGAAACCCGCACCCGATCATGTGTCCATCCTGAACAACTCACTCATCCTCGTCATACTGCACCGCACGCGGCTGCTGCCTAGTCGGGATACCAGCATGTGCCGATGGTGTACCAAACACCATTGCAGCCGAATACGACATGTCCGAAGGAGGTTCAGGCAATCTTGGAGGCGATTCAAAGGCTCCTCTGAGCCCACGCCAAACCTGAATCCGTTGTCGTCTTCATGAACGAGATGGCATTACTATCTGCACTAGCGGCGTTCGATTATCAGTCACCAAACGGTACAAATGATTTGTAGTAAGTACCTGATCCAGGACTTCTTGTAGTCCTTCGGGATGTGACCTAGAGTACGGATCCCACTTCGGATGACGGGGAGGACGTCCAGGCTCGGTCGCTCTTCGACCGCATCTTGGAGTTGTTTCGGCTCACTCAAACTGTGCCCTTGAGGAGGGCAACACTAGCTCTGAGCAATACACCACCATACGATTTCCATCCCACCTGGACGTCGATTTTCCTGACAACCAAGATTTTTGAAGAGGGNCTCAAATAGGATATTCATTCCGGTGGGGGAATCTGATAAAGACAGGCCATATAGATTGGAAGAGGCAAGGCCGGAGTGTCCAGGTCCGCCAGGATGGGCCATTGCAATTCTCTATGGAGATGTAGCGAGGGAACATGCGAGCTCAACGTTGAAGCCTATCATGTGCACCTTGCTGGTATCTTCTCTCTCATTCACATCAGCGCTCGAATCAAGACAACAAATAAGGGATGGTGAAGAACCATCAGAAGGACGTTCCGGCAATTTACTTTTGCTCTTTAGCGCTTTTTTCGGGTCAGTCCCCTGCCAAATTTGGCAGAGCTTTTTGCCAAAATCAACATCAGCGTCAGCTTCTAGCTTTTCGGCTTGAGGGCGCTTGAAAAAGCGGGAAAAAATACCAAAAGTAAAGTTTGCGTTTACTGGTGAGCAGACGTGACGGGCCCGAACACCCGGCAGAGTCGAGCAGACCAGTCATGATCGACAAACAGTCAGGCCATTAGCGCTTAACACTCGGCTCGGGGGTCCTCGGGCTGAAGTCTGTGCTTAGACACCTAAATCTCGGCACCTAGCCGGGCCAGACCATTTGTGGAAAGGAGTTCACACCTTCACAGGAGGTCATGATCGCAAACTGCTATCAGGTAGCTTGTCTCTCTTCTCCCATCATCCCTTCGTCGTAATTGCCTAGTACCTGCTGACCTTTTGGGCACCCTATACATCCTTTTTTCAACATCCCATAAACGCAATCGACGCTGAACGTACCCAGCAGCGCTTCTACCAACTAGTATTGGTAAGTATAGCGCAGTCGTGCTGTCCAGCCATCTATCTTTATCCGACTGAATATCTGACTGTTGTTTGTTAAGGAACCATGAACTTTTTCCAAGGATCCCAAAATACGCACATAGAACACATGGCCAACTATCACGTCGAGGGAGGCTTCCACATGAACGCTGATCAGAGGAGTATGTCATCAATCTAATCATGCTTTTGCCCATCCTCGAAAACCGTTAACCACTTGCCTTCAGGCTTATTCGACATTCTCAAGCCAATCACCGATGCATCCCATACTCGCGATCGAAAGCGATCACCCCCGGACTCTGCTTGCTTTCGCGGCACGAGGTTACAGGTCGTCGGGAACGTTAACAGCTGGGCAAGGAGCGATATAACGACCGATTTGGAGCCTCACGTGCGGTGGATGCATGGATATGTCGGGTCTGGAAAATCTTCCATATCTCAGGAGGTCTGTGATACGTCCGAACGGGAGGAGCGACCAGTTATAAGTTTCTTTTTCTTTCGGAACACGGGCGATAGGAGCAAGATTTGGAGGCTCGCGACAACTCTGGCAAGCCAAATGGCGATGGTGATACCAGAGACCGAACCCATCATACGTGCAGCAGTGCAAGTCAACCCGGCATTACTGACGCCCGACGAGGGAGGCATTTCTCTACGAACCCGGATGCAGTGCTTGATCTATGCACCATTCAAAGCTGCTGTTCAGAAGGAATCAAGGCCAAGGGCGTTAGCTCGAGGCCCATTCCTCATCGTATTGGATGGCTTGGACGAGTGCGATAACAAAGACGAAGTACAGGAGCTCATCGACGGAATGCTAATGTTCTTCAACGAAAACCCCCTTATTCCCCCTCCGCATTTTCGTCACAAGCCGAGTGGAGGAGCACATTCAATCCGTTCTGGACGATCCCAGCGTTCAGTTGGATGACCTTGTAAATCATTGCTCCGANGACGACATTGCTACCTTTCTGGACATCGTTTTCCAGCAACAATGTAGGCGGAACTCTGTCGTCCGAGCATATGTTCGACAGCACGGAGATTGGCCTACCCGGAGCGACAAACGCAAGCTGGTCGAACATATTGGAGGATCGTTCATATTTGCGTCGGCAGTGTTTAAATTCATCATGGGAACGAGCGCCGAAGGCAGCGATCAAACAACACCAATGGATCG